>CM067908.1:24042003-24322540 GCA_034621355.1 Mycalesis mineus | reverse complement strand
GACGTTGAGCAGTCCATTCAGGTTTGAATGCGATCGTTATAGGATTAAATGTCATATTAAGTTACTAACCTGCATTGTACGCTGGAGCAGCGCGGTGGGTCTAAGCTCCAGATCCATTCTCATGGGAAGCGAGGCCTGACTCTATAGTCCTGTTGCCATAAAGATAGACTGATGCTAACGATATCAGATATATGTTAGTTGTATACTGAGGCAGCCCGGACATAGGTACCACCGCCGTAGAACATTTATTAGGTAATAAAGGGTTAAATATTACGCGATGTGAGTCGCAAAAGATTTCGTTGAAACTTTATGTCTGTCAGATGTTTAGCCTCCGTCTTGAGCAGGCAAACGTAACGCTGTTTGTCTCTGTAAATGGCTATTTTGGTTTCATTTGCGCTCGTCGCTGTCAAAATATACCGAATGGTCGCGTCTGCCGCCAAATCCGATACGGAATTCTGGAGACGCGGCTGCCAAATGACGTCACGGCCTCGGGGCACTATTTCGGTGATGCCTTGAGCGTTGAGCGGCGAGCCGAGGGGACCGGCGGCAGCGGGGTCTTCGCACAGCTGAGGCGAGTACGGGGCGAGGAAGGGTTTTTGAAAATCAAAAACTGAGCGATGCGAGATTAGATTACTCAAGAACAGTAGAGTTAGTCACGAGATATCAAAGAGGAAACAAAGTAATGACTAGTTAGTTATTAATATCGTCGAAGGTATGCTGTGGATCAATACATTATAATATATTCTGTGCATCTCAAATGAGCTGTTACTCGTTAAGGAGTGCGATTTTCACAGAGCATTTATTTGAAAGTCTGATGGCGGAAAAACATGATAAAAATAGGACCGATCGTAGGTATTCGTACACAACCGACAGCCTTGCGGGCCGAGCGAGGTCAACATCTTAGTGTTGCTTTGCAATATCTACTTGATAATGTTTCACATCACTTATCACCGGGCTCGTTCGCGTGATATTCGGACAAAAGCTGTGATGAAGAGCGAGGCGTTCCTGCGGCTGCCTACCGCTGCCATGTAACTGTGCAGTCTGCGATGTCATTTCTCTCATCATATTTGTATATTTTTTGATTCATTGGTTGCATTGGTAGGTAGTTATGTTTTAATTTGTGATTGCACAAAGATTATACATATTCATGAAGTACTCGTATCTAAATAGGATGGTTAATACCCAGTTCCACAGAATACATAGAATGCTAATACCTTTTAGCGGCCAGAACGAAAAACAAACATGCAAGCTTTCGTATTGTTATTATGAATGTGATATATATTGAAAGTCAAATAGGTACCTACTGAATATTACGTGTTCTGTTGACGTTACAGTATAATGCGTCGGTGTCCGCTGCGCTTCTGCGTAAGGAAACCAAAAACAACAAAGTACCGAGCGTCGCTATCACCGAACTGTGTCAATCATTGGCGATCGCTCTCCAGATAGCTCGGCCTCGGGAGCACTGGACGTGACCGGACCGCGCGCCGGACCGAGCCGGATAAGGCTGCCTTTACGTCATGTGGACGTCGCAGCCTGCCTCCGCACGGCGTGTGTCTACCACTAGTCCAGCACAGGCTGCACGTCCGAAGGCCACGCGCACAGATACAGCCTCGCGGAGTGGTTGCTCTCATAACTAGTCATTCTGCTTACACTGGAGATTCGATTAAATGATTGAAGTAATAACATTTTTTAATAACATTAATGCAGATATTTAGCTTCATGGTCCCGGGGACGAGAGCCATAGGCCGATCATAAATCAGAATACCTCGGATCTTATTTATGTTTTTGGAAGATATTCCTCCTCAACCAAGAACCTGAATAGCAGCTTTACCCTGCTTAAAACAAAGAGCTTGAGCTAAGAAGGAATTAGCCTGGTGGAATTTGGCTGGTGGGAGGCTTTCGCCGTGGCTAGTTTCCACTTTACCGACAAAGACATACCACCAAGCGATTTAGCGGTCCGCTATGATGTCGTGTAGAAACCGAAAAGGATGTCGTCCCACTCCTAACAAGTTAGCCCGCTTCCATCTTAGTTTGCATTATCACTTAACATTAGGTGCGATAGCAGTCAAGGGACTACTTGTGGTCGATAAAAAAAGCCACGAAAATCTGTCCCCGACTGGGAGACACCTACTTCCCCTCTGTCCTTAAATTAAAGTGTGTCACCCGATTAAAATCAGAAATCAATATCCCCGTGTAATGATATGAATCTTTACGTAATTATTACTTATGAAGATTATCATACTTACAGTTTCGTAGATAGGATCGTTTACAGCGGCTCACGAAGATAAGTATACGTCACACGTTACTTGCTCTTTATGTAGAGCTTCCGGCTATAACCATATTTCGATGTTATTGTTATTGGCTGCTATAAACACACCTATAATAAAACCATAAAGGATCCAAATCTATAATACATTGAATATTCATGACACAATAAAAGTAATGCGAGAATGTGGTGCGCACAAGGAAAAAAGTTAAGTTACTGGAAGCGCGCCTGATTCCGCTTACTCGTTTATCTCACAATTATAAGTAATCGTCAGCTTTATAAAATGTTTAGTGCAAAGATTTGTTATTTTTATCCTTACCCGAGCGTAGCTCAGCATGAGCCTGGACGCGTAGAGTGGACCTTCACATCTCACTTGAACTTATTGTATAACTTGAGATTCATCATCATGATCATATCATTTCCATCTGATCGTTCAGTCTATTCAGGGCATCAGATTCATAGCTACTAGACGAGCACAGTGGCACAATATATTGAGGTACCAACCAATAATAATTAATTATAAGTGGTTGCACTAAAGACAGTTCGCAGTGCAGTGTGACTATGACGGCACTTATACGTTCCTGGTATATCCTATTTTGTGTTCGGCCTCCTACCACACGTTTACAATGCGAGGTCACTGTGCCAGCCCCTCGGAGCCCCAAAGTCCATCAGCTCTTTGAACTATGTGCCCCACACATCGCCACTTCAGGTTGGCGATTCGTTGAGCTATGTCGGTAGTTTTGGCTCTTCCACAGATATCCTCATTTCTGATTCAAATACGCAGAAATACACCGAGCATAGTTCGCTCCATCGCCGGCTGAGTGACTCGGAGCTTTATTATGAGGCCCATTGCTAGCTTACATGTCTCTTATCCTTAATACATCTCATCACTGGCAACGCGCACTGTTTGAAGGCGTCAGGAGTAGATTATTTGTGTTGTAGAAAATTTACAATTCGACTGACTTTTGCCCCGGCCGAACTGCTTATTCACGTCGAGAATAGGACGAGAAATTTGTTTCAAATTTTACAAAGATGCAGACATGAGTTGAGCGTACAGTAAGTTATTGTTAAAACAAGTAAGGCCGACTGCAACAGTTGGTGGAATTCGAACAATTGAGTTCTGACTCAATAAGTACAATGCGTACTATTATCCGCTGATCGGTGCTTAGGCCTCACGATACTTGGAACGCTGCCAACTGGAGGTAGTTCGCAGGAGCCGGGTGGGGCTGGGCGGAGGTGACGACGTGATGGAGGGCGGCGGACCGGCGGAGAGCGCTACGGGACGGTACGCAGCTGGCCCGCGACGGACAGCTCGTTAAACTTACGGAAATCAACGACGAGACAATGACGATCCCGACGATGTAAAGCCAACGGACACTTTCCATTGTTCTGTGCGCCCATATTAACAATGTCGATGTTTACAGTTGTTGATATGTACTATGTTTTCAAAATCGCTTATTGCAAATAGGCTTGCAAGTTGCGCTTGTGAAATATCAGGTTATTTTGATTGTTTTGACTACTATTGACAAGAAACTTAGTAGCTTTTTATTTCATAAAAAACTTCATCGTCAATTTACGACATATTTTGTCATTATACTCATAATTAGCTTTTGGGGATAGTGAAGAAGTATTTACTGGAAAATCCCAATCGGCTCTGCTGAGAATCAAACGCAAACCTTCGTTTTATAAATCTAGCGTCCATACCGCTGCGCAACGGAGGCCGCTCCCCTCTACCCCGCCAGCCTGCTCTTATTGTCGGATAACAGGTACACGAGAGCGTTATCATTATCGATTTATCAAGAGCCTCCACAATCTGACATAATTACTGTTGAGAGCAGCGCCAGTTGTATCGGTATTCGATCGATGCGATATCACACACACACATACACAAGCCAGCCAACTAAACATTCGAAAAATGTTTGAAAAAATGCGTAATAGCCATGCTCGGCGTTTGGCGAACACCTGCATTATTATAATAGGTGCACGTACATATTTGAATACGCACACATTGCTCGACAAATTACGAGTATCCGTATAAATTGCTATTGATTCGAAAACATTCGGCATTTGGCGAATCCCGCATGTGTTAACGAGGCTTGAAACATCTAAATCGTACCTAAAACTTTTCGTATCGTAATCATTTTCAAAATAGGTAGGGTTTGTTTGTTGTGTTCCGTCTCCGTCTCGCTGCCTGCAGCCATCAGCTACCTGCCTCTTCTACTAACAGGCAGGTAGTGGCACAAAATAGATACATAATAGCATAAGAGTGGAACATTTTCAACCTTCGAACCCTTATCATATGATATAGTACTGTCTGAATGATAAAGTCCCCCAACAAGATGGAGCGACGATCTCCGGAGAGAAGCTGGCAACAATTGGATGAAAAAAGCCAGTAATGTGGGTTGGCGCTGCTTAGAGGAGGCCTATCGTTGCTTAGAGGAGGTCTATCGCTGCTTAGAGGAGGCCTATGTCCAACAGTGGATGCATGGTGGCTGATGATGATTATTTTGTGAAGTGTAATTCTTTTTACCAATATACACACAATATACAAAACACACACTCGTAAATGCGACTGTTAAGTATTGTTAATGTTGAGTATATTCAGCTTTTTACGCCTCCATTGCTGGACCGTTTGTCATGAAAGTATACGTGCCGAGAAAATATACGACCGTTTGTCATGAAAGTTGCCGAAGATAGGTCTTATTTTTTTATTATACTTTATTTGTACACTACATTACATAAAACACAGAGAAATAATATTATGAAAGAAGTAGAGGTACAAAAGGCGGCTTTGTCGTATCGGCCTTAGTAGCGATTTCTTCCAGGCAACCTTGGGCTTGGAGAAATATCAGGACCAAACTGCAGGTGGTAATCTATATTGAGTGACATACCTAAATGTTGTTTGAGGAAGAGATTCATGGCATTTTCAGCAGTGTGCAGCACCGGAGGAGACATTGTAAATGTGGTGCATATAGATGGCGCAGACGCGAGGTTCGTTCTTGGTGAGGTGTTTAGTGCCTTCGGCTTAAAATTTCGGCTGAAATCAATTTCTTCACAGCCTCTTTACTTGATTAAAGAAACGACGCAGGTACGGGGGACGTTCTTGCAAAGTCCTTGTCGTCCTTGGTTCTGCGTTTTTACTTTCGACTTTAATACAGCTTGTGTGCTCGCCCAAATCCCAGTGACGGTGCCATTATGCACAATCAGTTCTATTCGAGCTTAGTAAAACTACAGGTTATGTCCGCGCTCGTTTACGAATTGCAAGTAACTTGAAGAACAATACAAGTTGAATTATTTGTGAACATTGTTTACACAGCAGCGAGCAGCGGGCCGGCGGCCGTCGGGTGTTCCCACACTCCGCCAGTGCCCACTGTCCAGTGTCCAGTCGCTGGCCCCAGCACACATTAGGCATGGGTAATATCGTCGTTGCGCTGAATTGAATCGTATCTATATATCAGATTTGAGTAACCGATATTGAATCTATATATTTTAATATCTATATATTGGCCAGAATCTATGATATTCCAAAACTGTTTGATACATCTGATAGTAAATATTTTGGACATCAGTTAAGTAACTATGTAGGTACTTGATTATGGAGTATGGACGTATTGTAAGTCTCTACTCAAGTGGTAAACTGTGGGGATCTTTTGGGTGAACACGCGTGACCTTGGCACGTGTTATTGAAATATCGATGCATTTAAATTTTGTATGGGAGCCGTATAGGTATATAAACTTATGGCAGTGGAATTTTTATCGATGATATTATCCTAAGTCATATTGGCAGCGATCTTGATGAATTTTATTATTTTACAATATTGTTTAATTTTATTGATGTATAGTGTGGTGTACTTAGAATAATTGAATTGAACTTTCCTTCATACTTTGTTCAGGCTTAGGACTGACTGCATTTACCGCAATTATGGTAGTTTGAATTAGAATGACTAACAATATTATATGTTTACAACAATCAATTGATAGTTATTGGCTTATACTAAAGTTATGTTTCTTAATTTGTATATACCTAAATAATGCATGCGTATTTAAAAGTTCATTTCTTAAGGGAATGCGTTAAGGGATTTTTAAGTGTTTTTTTAGGGTTCGCATAGTTAACAAGAAACTCTTATAACTTCAACAAGTCAGTTCATCTATGTGTTTGTTCGCGATTTATCTCATAAACTTTTAAAAACTTTTTAAAACTGTAATTTGGTATGAATATACACCAATAAAATAAGTAAATAAAATACTCTACTAAAGTAATAAAATAAAAATCTCAAAACTTAAATTTTTACCTCCTTTTTATGTATATTTTATGTAAAAATAACAATGCAATATTAATTCTATCGTACAAAAAGGGTGTGGATAAGACCTTAAGTTATCAACATTATATTTAAATAATCTAAGAATTACATATTGATTCAAAATATTCTTTAAGATAGATATAGATCACTTAGTCAAAGTTGACTGGAGACTTAAAAAAGTGTCCAGTACATTACCAACTAAATTAATGTGCTTATGGATAGGTTAAAAATTCACGGCGACAGTTCATGTAATTAAATTGAAAGGAAAAGTATTGCTGTGAAATGTAGTTTATAAGTAAAAGTATTTTAGTAAACCGTCTAAAAAAACGTTTTTAGAGAAGGAAATGTTCGCTCAAATTGTTTTTTGAAAATTAGTCAAATGAGATTAATTAAGTACATTATTCTAAATTAGTGAAATACAACTACGGAACCCTTTGCATCGAATGGCACACAATTGATCGGTTTTAGTTTTTTAAAATAGAACACTTGAAATTCCTTTCACGCACTTGCGCCTAATCCTGCATCTTGCAATAAAAAATAGTGCGCCAAGTTAAGGTAAGAATGTGTAGAACTATATCAAAGTAAGTCTTTTAGATATATTTATGATAAAAGTTTTCCGTGTAATTACTTCAATTTATTTATTTGCCAACAATTCAGCCCTGAAAACGTAAAAGAACGTTTTCAGGGCTGAATTGTTGATATTCCATATGTAATGAAAATATTCAAGATAGTTAGAAGGTAGGTATATAATACGTGTATATAAGTAACTCTATAATAACTCGTAAATACATACTCTAGCAGTTGGATGTCTGTTACATTTTCTAATCAGAATAGCGTAAATAACTAAGCCCATTTTGATAATTTTTAATATTAAGATAGAGGGTCATAAGATACCTACTTTCGTCTTGACAAAATGACAAAATAAATCTACAATCCATAAATTTTACACTACCCAATGTTTTTTTACGGGTCGAATTCAGACCCTTGACCAGCAGCGTGAAAAAATCGTGACAAAAACTCAAGAACGTCACATGATAACCGATTGCATTGTTAGCTTAGCATTGCATTGTTTGAATTACATCTTTCTACTTTTGGGTAACTTAGACCTTAATAAAAAGCTATTAAGTGCGGCATGCTGCTGAACGTAAAAACATATTAGCAAAAATATTTGTAAATATATCCACAACTCCACACTCAACTATAGCAGGCTTAAAATTCACAAGTTCAAAATTAGGGTAATATGAGTAAGTCAAGGCCGAAGGTCAATACAACCATTATTTTTATTTAAAAATAGATTTTAAAACTTACAACTTAAGATTTAAAATTGTTTGAAATTGTTTATTTTACCCAGGTAGTTGTTAATATTTTTTTCTAAATTAAGCTTTAGGCTCTTAGAAATAACGTTGATAATCGCATTTTCAGTCTTTCTTGTACCGCTGTGTCTCTTAAATACGGCCCATGCGCTCGGCGCTCGATTCGTCGGTTTCAGTTGTAAGAATATCATAGATTTTTCAATATCATATGTACAGCCCGTACCGTTGGTTCAAGGGAGTTGATATGATATTGAAACAGTAGAGTAGTACGCTCCTTAGCGGGACCACGTCGCGTCGTACGCGTCGACATCTAATATATAGTTAGCGTGTTTTCTGATATATAGCTATTAGATATTGGACCAATATATAGGTACAGAAAACGCGTATGATTTGTATCGCCCACTCCTAGCACACATTCAGTGCCGCGCCGCCGTCGGGTCCGCACGCGTGCTCGCGCTCGCTCCGCGCTGCTCCGAGCCGCTGATCGCTTACGTCATCGTCGCCACATACCTGCGCGATCTGCTCAATCGTTCCCTTTTCGATTTCGGAGCGCGTTCTATTCTCGTCATATTTGTAGCCGATCGCACAATTGTGCGTTCGCCGCACCAAAACTGTTCAAATACTCCTCTCGCAGTTTTACGGTAAGAATTGTTCTTTTTGTTACAGTACCTCTGAATTTAACTAATATCATGTATTACAGAATTAAATTTATTCAAATTGAAGTTGGAGACTCAGTCGTTGACTGTTGATCGTAGACCGAGCAGCTGAAATCATTGTACTGTAGTAATAGCTACCATATAGTGAACTATATCAGGTACAGCTCAAGTACCCGTTTGTTTACAAACAAACTTGACATCATATTTTTTGCAGTAGCAAATATATAATGTGAAGTTTGCTTTTAAATATAATGTCTTTAATAGTGTCTATGTTTTGGGAAGAGAATCCTCTCAAATATTCCTCGTAAGACCGAATGCTAACTGTGAAGTACACGGTGATGCCTTGACAATAAAAGAAGCGTAAACAAAATATTTCACGAATTTATTGGATCTCTAGTATAAAAAAGACTAGTTCAGTAAATGAAAGTTAAGGTTTACCTGCCTTAGGTAGGGCTGTTTGCGTTGTGTATACACACACACACACACTAGTCTCCGCAACGTTGTTTTCTATTGCGGTTAGCGCAAAGAAGCCATAAAATTTTTAGTACTTCATTGCACACTCCGGCCAAGTGCGAGCGACTCTCACATTACTTTACACTATAGGTACATTCCTTTGCACTTAACGCTCAAACAAAGAGGAGCAGTTAGTAGCAAGTAGTCAGTAGTCAGGTAGATAGAACATTCGAGCAAAACTGGAACTCGTCGTGTCCTATGGTGGTAGGTACCTATACGTATAAAAGAATCGCGTTATAGTTAGAGACCGTCGGATCGCACTAATAAAATGGCGTCAACATTCCAAACGGAATGCGCACTGCTTATCGGTTGCAAAACCGGATCCTCGTCGTTATGTTGTTATGTAGTCTGCCGCAGCCATTGCCCGTCGGCCGTCTGCGGCGCGGACGCTACACGGACAGTACGTGTTGCTATACAACCATAGCCCACGGCGCAGCATTAGCATAGGCACTAGGCAGAACTATGCGCCCGCGCCGCGTGCGGCCGGCGCCTCTAGCCGCGACAAGGACGCTGCTATATGTTGAAAGAGTGCCGCCGATGTGTCGCGCACTGCACTCAACTCTACAGTTCTAGGTTTCTAACTAATGCTGTTCCAACATTGATTTCTTTATACTTTATTAACCGACTTCAAAAAAGTAGGTTCTCAGTTTGACCTATACATGAAATAAAATGATAATTTATTCATAAAAATGTAGATCGAATATGATGGTACCTACTGTTAAAATTGATTAAAAAGCTGTGTACAAATTCGTGGTATGGTCGTGTCTTTTCTACTGCTCGTTGCAAGTCGAACCAATTGCTTCGTCATCCATGATATATATTACTAGCGACCCGCCCCGGCTTCGCACGGATGCAATGCTGGCACCGCGTGCTATATCCCTGCATTTTGAATCTTACATATCTTGGAAAATATTCACTTAATAATTGCATGCTGTAATAGGCAATAGTGATCTATATTGAATGCACGAAGTATTTAAGATACTCAATTGGATAAGGATTAATATAGTATTGCTTATAACCACTTCGTAAAAAAGCCATTACTTTTGGTTGAAAGTAAAAGATAAAAAATGGTTATTTTGGGTTATCCTTAAGAGATAGACATATACCACCGCGGACTTTTTGTTGACCTTTTTTAAGTTGTGTGTTACAACGTGATACTGTAGAACATGATTTTGATATATCTCCTAGGGTTTAGCCAGCGTTTGCAATTTAAGCCCAAAAAATGCGGTAATTTATGACATCACATCAGAAACCTTTAAAATTATCAGTTTTTCTTTACTACACTGTGCATGTATTATATACATAAACCTTCCTGTTGAAACACTCTATCTGATGAAAAAATCCGCATGAAAATCGGTTGCGTAGTTTTAAAGATTAAAGCATACATCCGGACAAACATAAAAAAGCGACTTTGTTTTATACTAGGTAGGTATGTAATGATTTATATCACAGAGTGATTCATATCATTACTATTTTAGAGGCGAGAATCTTAAACTATTGAAATGTTTCAATGTTGGGTTGATAACACTGTCGGTACGTGAATACGAGATCTAGAAATATTTGAGCAACATCTCCTTGATCAACATCATCAATACACTGGTCAGGCTCAGGGTTGAAGCCAGCTGCTGTTTCGACCTACCTCGTAACTATGGAGCCAAGAAGCAAGCAGTTAAGGTTCTGGACGTTCCGTTGGATTTCTAGATTAATTGTTTTCGGCATTGAATTCGTCGACGCTCTACTTAAGATAAATAAAATGATAATTATAATAGATACAAAACGTAGGTATTCAATTAGGTAATTGTTATTAACCTCAATATAGCTATTTGTACTTGTGTGTGACCGATTGCGTTGTGTGTGTGTGCGTGTGTGTGTGCGTGCGTGCGTCTCGATCATCAGCCATCACACACTAATAGTATCGACATATTGAGCGCTATCTTGTAACAAAACTCGACAGTGTGAGTTTCCAATTCGTCTCTATCTCTCTCTATCTATACTATAGTGTTAGAGAGAGATTGAGATTGAGTCGAATTTCATCTCAGAATTCGACTTGACAATTATTAACATTTTTATCGTTGGTATAATAATTGTTTAGTACCTACGTAGTAAATAGTATTACAAAACTGTAATATGTCGTAAGAAGATTTTTGAGCTTATTAACTTTATTATATGTATAATAAGATACGTACTTTTAGTTGTAAATTACAATAAAACGAAATTGCATTTTTGCCGTATCAGTCTATCAAAATGATATTAGATGCTATGCTATCGTAAAACGTAAGCTTCGGCTTGACGAGTGCTATCACAATATAATATATTATAGCTGATAACATAAACATCACTTTAATTTTCATTGATATATTTTTCTTTAGAGATGGGATTTTGATAATGGGACAACATGAAAACTGTCAAGCGCGAACCAATTTTAGTCTAAATTAGAGAAAATGATTTTTATAATTTTATTCTGGCAATGTATTTTGCACTGCAGGCTGCTAAGTCATTAGGTTTGGTATAAAAATTATAATCGAAGCAACACCGCCTGGCTCCGTGGATGTTTTTCATTACTGTTGAGTGGATGTCTACGCCGAGTGTGCCAATTGCCAGACGACTGGTGGCTAGACGCTCGCTGGGACGCGCAATTTTCCATAGCATTTCCAGTTCTAAGTTAAAACATGTTTACAATGCACAAAGCGGCCCTAAGTCAGCGTCCTTGACTCTAGGTTCATTAATCTTGGAATTGAGTCAACCGCCTCTTTCTCACATGCGCTAATGCAGCTGCGAACGAAACAAGGAGGATGCAGCTATCCTTTTCCCGCTATCGTACTGTTGTACACTGTCAATTGAATGGAGTCAATTCATTTAAATACGCGTAATTGTTTGTTTTGTTGTTAATTGTTGCTACTGCAGCGCCATTTTATAAGATATACATATATACCTCGGTGTTAATATTCTGAATTTTACATTACTTTAGACTAGTTTTATTTCATTTCATTTATTTTCTTTTAATGGTCCCTGTCAGTTGCTGGCAATTGTTACATTATTTAAACAATCTACCGAATATACTTAATTTTTTTATATGAATGAACGAACTGTTATGAGATATTTAACGAACTATTTATTTGATATACCTACTTATTGCCTACTTATGCATCTATTGCTTATACTTAAATAGGTTATACCAATTTCATTTAACACCAATTTTCTTTGAAAGGTCAGGTTTAACACCAAAGAAATACCAAATCCAAGTGTAAAGCGAACAGGTTAAGTTATTTGTTATTGAAAATATAAAAAATCTGCAACAAGTAGGTATCTATATTCAGTGCCGGTACTAGGTCAGCACCAGTGGGGCCCAGCTACCATCGCAGGCCTTGGAGGGGCGCAGAAATGACCAAACCAAAACATACCTCAACTTCTTAGGAGGGCAGTTTTGTAGCTCGCACGGGCGCATTAAAGGCACTGTAAAGATATTATGAAGAAGTATGGTTGGTGAAATAAACCACTTTTAGACATCTATACACTTTACTAATATTATAAAGAGGTAAAGTTTGTAAGTTTGTAAATAAAGATCTGTTGGGGCTAATCTTTGGAACTACTGATCGGATTCAAAAAATTATTTCTCCAGTATAATGCTTCGTTATCGGTAAATGTCATATAAGGCTATATTTTATATTTGTATTATATATATTAACCGGGCTATCACAGTTTTTGTCGCGCAAGTCGGATCGGAAAAATCTGTTAAATCGGTTTTATCCACATGCGCTGCCTTAACTATTGAGAATAATTGAAAGCAATGTGTGGGGGCTTTATGTATCTTTAAAAGTTCCACAAAAAAGTCCGCGACAGCATATATCTTTTATATTTTAACAGATATAGTATTTTTTGTGTTTTAAAAAATCATTTAATTCATATGTTTACGTTTACGTCATTATTTATCCAACTAAAATTAAATCCTTATTAAAACAAATTATTTAGTAATTACAAGGATATTACAGAGATAAGATTTGCTTTTTACAGTATGTTAATTAGTTATATAATTTCGGAGATGTTACAAAATTTCTAAAAAGCGCGGCCCTGCCGCTATGGCGTCCAAATTTAGTTGACCTCCTTCGTTATTTATATTATCGTTTGTTATATTATACGTACTGAATAGAGGTCAACAGTTTGGTACCTACTGATATGCTTTCATGATAGAAACGTTAATATGGCAATGGATTTAGAATTCGATCTTTGTTAAAATATCTATATAGTACACGGAAGAGTTTGTTCGTTTGTTTAAGAATGTTTTCACGCGAACGAAGTCGCGGGAGATTGCTAGTTAAATATAAATGAGTAATCATAAATTACACTGCAGACAAACATTGCTGCGCGAGTGTCTCGTCTGTTGGCGAAATCAAAGAGATCCTCCGCATGTGGAACAGTATCAACTGGGGTCGCCGCCCGTCCTGCTCAAAAGCGAAACACTGCTTTTCTCGAACCGGTGCCGGCCGGAAAGTCGCAGCCCGTGGTCTTACCTTGACTTCTTCCTCACTGGGGGAAATCCATTATTAAATTAAAAAATAGACTGCGGCACGATCCAGTTACATCCGAAACATTGTTTGCAAAGAAATTATGTAAGCGAAGTGATGTGTTATACGGCTGGCACACTTACTAATTAATATTAAACTCTAAACTTATAAAGTTATATGGAGCGGTCCGTATCTAGATTTATTATTATAATGCTACTAGTTTTTAGGCTTACTCATACTCATAGTCTCATGACTATGAAATAAAAATAATTGTATCAAATAGATAGGTAACTTCGTCAGTTACTGAGCAGGAATAGTTTCGATAAAAGTAGAAGGGATAAGGTAAATGAAACCAGTGTATTGGTTTCAATAATTACTTTCAACAAACATCGATGACGAAAACGTTTCCACCGATAATAAGTTATTCCATTACGTGCACTAAAACTGGATCACGGCGATAATGACTTCTTTGAAAGAGTGCAGCCTGTAGTGCTTGATGCCGCGGCTATCTGACTCTGCCAAATAATAATTATTAATATTATCTGTACTGTTCACATAACGGAAGATATAATATTCGTTACGAATTTGACCTTCAGACTAATCCCGGAGTATTTACGCGGTTATCGTTATCGACTAATTGGAATTTTATTTTGTTTCAGATTTATTCGCTGGCTTCCTTTGAAATGTTGCAGCAATCGGAACTTTAAATCTATGTCAAGAAAGAGGAAAACGTCTAAAAGTAATAAAGGCGATATTTTCAAAAGTGTCTATTTCAAAAGTGTGATATCGAGGACTCGTCCGTCCTTGATGAACTCCACAAGCTACGACCCCTGCGCTCTGACTCTTAGCATTTCGCTGCGCCCCTGTCGCTATTCGGCGAGGGACCCCAGGTTAAGACATTGGTCACGAGAGCTGACGGCGGCGCCGTAGACCCTCGGGCTGCACCGGCCTGCGCTGTGTGACACGCAAGCACGAACCGGTAGCCGCAAGTATCGTGCCCGCTGCCGTACTTCACGGTACGCCTTCCGGTACAGATGGACGCGGACAGGACGTACGCGAATGGCGTCCCGCGCAAAGAGAAGCTCTTCAAGTATGAACCGCAAGTACCGTCTGAAGAGGAGAAGACTACGTCGCCGTTGCTCGCGAGGAACAATGATATCAAGTTTATCGACTCCGTCGACGATAGACACAATCTGCGCGACGTAGATAAGTCTGTGAACGATCTGAATACAATAAACTCAGTGAAGACGGAGAGTAACGAAGCGAAAGACAATGTTCTGACTGTAGTTTTTCAGAAGGACGATAAGAGCGACGAGGATGCAAAATCGACTAACGAGAGAGTGAAATTCTTGGGATTGAGCGACGCCGACAGTATTTGCTCCAGCAAGGCGCCGCAGGAGCATGAGTCGCAGATCCCCGACGGAGGGTGGGGCTGGGTGGTGGTGGCGGCGTCGTTCCTTATCGCCACCGTCGCCGACGGACTCGCTTTCTCCTACGGATTGCTCCAGATCAAGTTCGTAGATCATTTTGAAACTAGCGAAGCGAAGACTTCTCTCATCGGAAGTCTGTTCATTTCGGTTCCTCTGATAGCCGGGCCCATCATGAGCGCTCTAGTCGACAGATACGGATGCAAAACGATGACAATTGTAGGTGGTTTATTCTCGACGGTAGGATTCATCGCCGCTGCGTACAGTAACACGGTAGAAGTCTTGTATGTAACCTACGGTATCATAGCCGGGCTGGGCATGGGCTTGCTGTACGTCACCGCCGTTGTGTCCATCGCCTATTGGTTTGAGAAACGACGGAATTTAGCGGTGGGCTTGGGGTCGTGTGGAGTCGGATTCGGGACGTTCGTGTACTCGCCGTTGACCACGTATTTGTTAAACGAGTACGGCTGGAGAGGTACGTTGCTACTCCTGGCGGGCACAGTCCTCAACGTCTGCGTCTGCGGCGCTGTGATGAGAGATCCCGAATGGCTGATTCAAGAACAAAAGAAGCAAAAGAAATTGAGTAAATCTAAAAGGGTGTCCAGTTCCACTTCGATTTCGGCAAGATCGGGCGGCGGAGAGTCTATGTATCCCGACGCTGAAGAACTGAAGACAATGATAAATAGCGGAGAAACCCCCGAGCACATCCTCGCGTCCTTAGTGTCGGCTATCGCGGAGGCGGAGAACGTGGAGGCGGCTACTAAAAGAAATGCCGACATGTACAATCAGAAAGTTAGCTCAGTTATCAATCTACCAACATTTTTACAACAAAACGAGAAGGTAATGTATAATTAGAGTTTCTATTACTTTTAATAAGTTACAAAGTGCTATATAAATATATTTTTTTAATTAAAAAATATATTTTTCAGGTTCCGCCTGAAGTTTTTAACCAAATAACTTCTAACGAGCGTCTCTACAATCTTATTCTGCAGAACTATCCTTCTCTATTAATACTTAAAAGCGGTTCAGAAACAAAACTCCCAACCGACTCGAATAAAAAAGAAAAGCTCAAAAAGCACAAAAAGAAGGATTTCGATAAGAAACTCGAAAAAGTTAGAGAAAAATTGCTTCAGCCGATTCCTGAAAACAATACAGCCGTGATCACTCCGAAGCAAGCGCGCCAGGACTGGTTCTCCCGGCAGATCCAGACCGACCACCACTACCTGAAGGGCATCCGCGTGCA
Source organism: Mycalesis mineus (assembly GCA_034621355.1). Taxonomy (NCBI): domain Eukaryota; kingdom Metazoa; phylum Arthropoda; class Insecta; order Lepidoptera; family Nymphalidae; genus Mycalesis; species Mycalesis mineus. Next base: position 24,306,319 of record CM067908.1, on the reverse strand, counting down.
CCGGAACTCGATCATGCACCGCGGCGCCATGATGAACATCGCCAAGTACAAGCTGCGCGCCTCCTCGTGTCCCGACATTTACAAGAACTCGATGTGGTCCATGGAGGATCCTGTAGAAGAGGTAATTATTAACTTATTTTTTTAAATTTTATTTTATTTTCCCTTCTGGATACCTAAGAAAGTATATTAGATCACATCACTCTTTCCTTAATGATTGGCGCCAATGTAGCACAGCCTTATCGATGCCACTGTGTTGATAGCGTTGATCTTCTTAGTCACCGTAGCGCGCAGATCGTTTCTCTCGCCACGGTACCCTGAACGACATCATTCGCAGAGCTCTTGCTACTGCTCGCGTGCTAGCTGTATTAAAGCCCATCGGCTTGACACGCAGAGATGGTAAGAGATCAGACGGTATGACTCTCGTTCCACGTTAGTTGGGGAAGTCCTTAGTATGTGATGCGACTTGCGTTGATGGTCTTGCTACATTCCATATCGAGGCTACCTCTTCTACGGCAGGTGCTGCGGCGAAGATTGCTAAACAGGCCAAGGGGCTTAAATATGAAAATATAAATGGTTATGTCGTTAAAACATTTTGGTGTAAAAACTTGGGGCCATGGTGACCATATTTCAAAAAAGATTAATCGAGTCTCGGATGACCAAAAGAGCTGACGGCTACCTTGCCCAGTGAATTAGTTTGGCCATTTAAAGAGTGAAGAGTAGAGGGGAGATTTAATTTAGTAATGAGTAGCACTTTGTAATTTGATTGAAATTTATAAAAATATTTTAAGTAATAAAAATAAATACTATTCTCCTTTTGTTTTACTTTCAGACTTGTGGCAAAAAATTATTGCGTATGATAAACAAAACATTCGATTTCAACATGTTCACCGAGTTTCACTTCCTCATGATGAATCTGTCCACGCTGGTGCTGTTCATCTGGTTCATCGTGCCCTACTTCTACATCTCGACCTTCATGGAGGACAACGGATACTCGGAGACGCAGGGCTCGCTCATGCTGGGCATCTTCGGCGTGGCGACCATTATCGGCATCGTACGTACTCTCCTCCTGTCCTCTGAAGCCACTTACATGTATTTTCAATTCAGGTTAACTAGTTAAGGAATTGTATTTTCAAAAATCCTTTTCAGTCCTAATCTATCTAAAAGAATATAAATTCATACATACCTCCTGACGGATATTTTTGCTTCACACCATCACGAGCTAATTTTGAAATCGCCCAGACCAGCCTGATGACCATGCAGACCAACATCAAGAGATAAACCTCCTTTGATTACTGCCTCAGGTTATTTTGTCTTTAATATGAATTATCATTTAATTATAATTTAATCTTTACTATGAAAATGATAAGCGTTATTTTTAATATCATAAGATTGGAGAGAGATCTAATTATCTTATCTGTGTACAGAAAAGCAAACAGGAATGATTTAAGTTATATTTGCTTTTCTGTTCAATGAATTCTGTCAGCCAAGTGTCATGTGTCGAGGCCGTATGTAAATACTTGCCCTGGCCCAGGGGAGAAAGCTCAGTGTTCACGCAGTGCACCGATCGCATGTGCAGGTGGGACTGGGCTGGATCGGCGACCTGCCTTGGGTCAACATAACCAAGACGTACGCGGGCTGCCTGGTGGCGTGCGGGGCCACCATCGCGCTGTTCCCCGTCCTCATCCGCGTCATGGACGCCAAGGAGCCGTCCAGCTTCTACATCCTGGCGCTAAACTCCATGGTGTTCGGCCTGACGTTCTCCAGCTCGTACTCCTACACGCCCAGCATCCTGGTGGAGCTCATCGCGCTGGAGCGCTTTACCATGGCGTACGGGCTGGTGCTGCTGAGCCAGGGGATCGGACATCTCATTGGGCCGCCCATCGCCGGTGAGTAGGATGCGCTCTATGATACTGTGGAACAGAAATCGGTCATACTGATAGTGGAACCGAAGGTGGGATGATTGACGAGATGACATGTTCGTACGATATTTTTTAATACTCGTCATACTTATCACTGAAAAAATTTGATATTTACTACTAAGAAAATCCGTGAGTCCAAGCTTTGAGCCGCGTCATTTCTTTTCAATAATTCAAACGCGATAAGTACCGCTAGTTTAGTTATCGATGTTATAATCTTTAAAATTTTATGAAAATGAAAGTCTGAATGGATAAATTGTAATGTTGTGATACGTAAAGTACTTAGTTATACTCTACCTATTTCGTTTATTATTCAAACTGAAAGCTAGTCCTGTGATTAAAGCCTAAATTAGGTAAGAATCTCGGAATTCGAGATACCCAGCTGTAAATCTGTAAATACCTGTATATTGACACCCTAAAAGTTGTCTCAAAACCTACATATGCTAGATATATAGATAGATATCACTTCAGGTCAACCGGTGCCTCAGGTTGAAAACTATCGTTATAGGTATTTAAGAAAACCTCAACATAACTTGCCGGTGATTAATACCGATTTTTCGATCAATCATATCTAGTTAATCTACAAAGTCTCCCGGCTTATGCGATAATGTTTACGATGCGTGTTAATGTTAGTCTGATGCTCGAGCACGAGATAACGAGTGTTCGCTGCGATTGCGCGCGGCCGAGGGGATTCTGAAGGCTTTCGATATCTTGCGGATAATACTACTCAATCAAAACTTACTGTTTCATTTATTCCTGAAACTCCTTACCAGAGTTATTGCTTAGGCCGAGCGAGACACTCTCCGTGCCTCGCAGGGCGCGTTAGTGTCGCTCTCGGTCACCGTCATCAACGTACGATAGGGATCGGTAATGAATTAAACATTACCGACCTGAGCCCGCAAGCCCGCATCGAAGCAGCGCGGTGGGAGAGAGTCTGGGAGGGAGGCCTGGTGTTGCAGGTTGCTGCCGAGCCAACGCTCGACTGACTCTCACTCGATGCAGAGTGGACAGCTTCACCTCGCCGACGCTAGTTGTAGAGATCCCCAAACTTTATAAAGTATAGGAAGTCAGAGCTTCCAAAGAGGAGTAGGAGAGACAAGTGTCTGTAGTGACGGTATTACCTAACAATAATTTCTGTGTTTATCGCAGGCGCTCTGAAGGACCGCACGGGGTACTGGGACGCCGCGTTCTACGTGGCCGGCATCTGGGTGGTGGTGTCGGGCTTACTGGTGGCCGTCATCCCCTGCACCAGGAACTTCCGCATTGTGGGCAGCGCGCCGCTGGCCAAGGACGTGGCGGTGGACCCCGAGCCCGGCGTGAAGATCATCATCGCGCACTAGAGCCGCGCCGACTCGTGGCCGCGCGCCACTCGCCAGCGACACGGCCGCGGACCCGGAGCCCGGCGTCAAGATCATCCTCGCGCACTAGAGCCGCGTCGACTCGTGGCCGCGTGCCGCTCGTCGCTCGCCAAAGACGCGGCCGTGGACCCCGAGCCCGGCGTCAAGATCATCATTGCGCACTAGAGCCGCGCCGACTCGTGGCCGCGCGCCACTCGCCAGCGACACGGCCGCGGACCCGGAGCCCGGCGTCAAGATCATCCTCGCGCACTAGAGCCGCGTCGACTCGTGGCCGCGTGCCGCTCGCCGCTCGCCAAAGACGCGGCCGTGGACCCCGAGCCCGGCGTCAAGATCATCATTGCGCACTAGAGCCGCGCCGACTCGTGGCCGCGCGCCACTCGCCAGCGACACGGCCGCGGACCCGGAGCCCGGCGTCAAGATCATCCTCGCGCACTAGAGCCGCGTCGACTCGTGGCCGCGTGCCGCTCGCCGCTCGCCAAAGACGCGGCCGTGGACCCCGAGCCCGGCGACAAGGTCATCATCGCGCACTAGAGCCGCGCCGACTCTTGGCCACGCGCCCCTCGCTCCTCGGCAAGGACGCGGCCGTGGACCCCGAGCCCGGCGTCAAGATCATCATTGCGCACTAGAGCCGCGCCGACTCGTGGCCGCGTGCCGCTCGCCGCTCGCCAAGGACGCGGCCGTGGACCCCGAGCCCGGCGTCAAGATCATCATTGCGCACTAGAGCCGCGCCGACTCGTGGCCGCGCGCCACTCGCCAGCGACACGGCCGCGGACCCGGAGCCCGGCGTCAAGATCATCCTCGCGCACTAGAGCCGCGTCGACTCGTGGCCGCGTGCCGCTCGCCGCTCGCCAAAGACGCGGCCGTGGACCCCGAGCCCGGCGTCAAGATCATCATTGCGCACTAGAGCCGCGCCGACTCGTGGCCGCGCGCCACTCGCCAGCGACACGGCCGCGGACCCGGAGCCCGGCGTCAAGATCATCCTCGCGCACTAGAGCCGCGTCGACTCGTGGCCGCGTGCCGCTCGCCGCTCGCCAAAGACGCGGCCGTGGACCCCGAGCCCGGCGACAAGGTCATCATCGCGCACTAGAGCCGCGCCGACTCTTGGCCACGCGCCCCTCGCTCCTCGGCAAGGACGCGGCCGTGGACCCCGAGCCCGGCGTCAAGATCATCATTGCGCACTAGAGCCGCGCCGACTCGTGGCCGCGTGCCGCTCGCCGCTCGCCAAGGACGCGGCCGTGGACCCCGAGCCCGGCGACAAGGTCATCATCGCGCACTAGAGCCGCGCCGACTCGTGGCCGCGTGCCGCTCGCCGCTCGCCAAGGACGCGGCCGTGGACCCCGAGCCCGGCGACAAGGTCATCATCGCGCACTAGAGCCGCGCCGACTCTTGGCCACGCGCCCCTCGCTCCTCGGCAAGGACGCGGCCGTGGACCCCGAGCCCGGCGTCAAGATCATCATCGCGCACTTGAGCCGCGCCGACTCGTGGCAGCTTCTATAATCCATATACACAGTCCTGCAAATTGAAAGCACGTAGCACCATAATTTTATATACGCCTGTGTACCAGGTCCTTAGTGAACGATGTTCAATTTAAGATTATTTAGTTGTATTGAAAATAGTTTAGTTTAGTTGATATGATTCGAGCGGAGTCTCGAGCGACGTGTTGTGTATCTGTAGGTATTTATAAATGTTTTCTTTCATGTTTGTACTTATATTATGTCTACTTAACTAGTTATATAGAAGAATCACATAACATTGGGATATTTGCGCACTCAGCATGAATATGAAAAGGCCGCTCGCTCCGCGCGTTGCCATTCAGTAGTTACTGTATTGTATACTCGTGTGGCAGCCGGCAGTACATGGAGATGTAGAGATACAAGTAGGTAATCGTTACGTTTACTCTCTGTTTACTTCAAATTGAATAGGTATATTGATTCAGATACTACTACTTGAACTAAGTAGCACAATAACACTAAGAATTTTGTAGAAAACATTTGAAAGTATTCTTGCATTGTACCTATTTAATAATATTATAATATAGCTAAGAGTTGTTGAATCGACTCACAGAGCTTTGTGCCGAGTTGAATATTTATCCACGAATTACTAGTAATTAAAATTTGGAATTTTATATGTTTGTTTTATTTATCATATGCATATAACATTATTAGCCTATTGACGGCCCCCTACAGGGCCAGGCCTCCCTCCTTATAGGTAAAGGTATATGGAGCGTAGACCCACCACACTACTCCTTGAGGGTTGGCAGCCTTAGAGTAATTAAATTTCTTAACGATTATCAGATGATGATAGTGACTGGAACCGACGGACTTCCCAACTCCGTGCTTGGAATCTGTTGAAAATTTCACCATCACTACCCTCCAAACATCACTCCTCCACGCCAAATAAACCCTTTCATACACAACAAATTAAAAAATAACAAACACTTTCCTTAAGATACGAAGAAAGCCTACAAGAACTTTAATATTCCTTAAATGATATAAAATGGGACATTATAAGGTTGAGCGAAGTAAGAACGAATGACGAAGCTATTGCAGAGTATGATCGGTTCATATTCTATTATACCTAACGGCCAAAGTGTATATATTCACTACGTCGAAACACCAGGAACCAGGAAGACATGGCGTGGGATTTCTTATTAGGAAAGGAAGGTAGGTAAGTACCTACCTATGTGGATAATAATCATTGAAAATAATTTTAACTTTTTCTTATTTTCATTATACCTATACATACTGACAGTTCAATTCATTAAGACGCGCCCCACTATTTCTCGCGAGGGGAAACCGAAGGGTGCGGGGAGTACAGTTCGAACATCAGTCTCGAGTCCATAGAGTAGGATGTATATAGGGTATAGAGTTATCAGTAGCATACATTACCAAACTATAGTAACTAGCGCTCCAAGCGTTCTGTTCCTGAACTAATTTTATTGTATATAGAACTATAACTATAAATTTTGGTACGTAGGTAGGTAGCCTACTGTATATTAATTAACCACATATATATTTTATTTTTAGGATATTATAGACACACGCCTTTGCTATTATTAGTAAAAATAGCAAAATCGTATGTCAAAGCGAAAGGAAAACACAAATCATTTTTTTCTTTTATTAAAATAATTCAAACAACTTTTTTGAACACGATAAAATGAGGTAAATCGGAGTCCAGTAAGGGTAGCGTGGGTCAAAAATGGCGAGCAGTTCCGTCGGTGTCCAGTTAATTGAAATCGCAATGAATATCGCAGAACCAAAGGAGATGGTCCAAAATTGTATGGAGCCCAGACTCACTTTTTGTACATTCGTTGAAAAAAACTACATGTATTAGTAATCTAGTTTTGATTAGCCAAATCTCCGAATTCACTTTTATTTTGGTGAAATATTATTTATTCTCTCCAAAACAATGCAACACTTTACGTATAATCATGGCGGATCTTAGATATAATAACTTATATTATCTATGGTAGACATTCTCTAGGTGGCGGATTGATGCTGTTTTGACTTTTGTTATCAGTGTTGATTAACGTATGGTCCATTTGGTTTAATGATTACTGGTTAGGTGCCTACCTAACGGATTACTGATTATTCAGATTATATTGAGTTTTGTTCTTATTATAGCTAAATTGTCTTGAAACTAGTATGAAGCCTGCGAATGATAACTAAAAGACGGATACGGCAATGACTGGTGCCTGTGAAATGTTGGTCGTAAAAGACTCCTGTTACAATGTAAACAACTTTTTGAACTTTATTTCCAAGAGAAAAAATTGATCTATGACATTATAATTCCACAAAAGAAGATTGAAACAAGTACCTAGTATTAGTTCTATGCATTCTTTAGCATGTGATTGTGCATTTTTCTGTACAAGGCGCCCGAACTTCAAATAGCTTTTACATTATAGCTAGTGGCATATAAGAGTAACTCAAAATAGCTTATTTTTGAGTTACTAATAGTATATTTAATGATCAGTTATTATATCTTTTTGAACTGAGATTATAAATGCTGAGGTTCAATGATATACCAGATATCTGAACCTACACTATTACTTCTGAGAATTTCTTGACAGTCTATGTAAAATCTAGACCTCTCATACTAAGTAAAATCCAGATCTAAACAAACCATGAAGGCTACAATTATTGAATTATGAGTAATTATGTTGATCATGCTTTGGATAATAAGGTATAGGGGTTGTAGTGAATAAAACAGCTTGAAATAATTTTATTTATTTTTATTTATCCTAATTAAAAATCCTCTCTTACAAAAATTCCATCCAGAAATGAGGCCGGTGCAGTAATGGATGTTTGATACCGGGCCCATCCCAAGTACCAGACAATGGTCATTACGTGGGCACAGCAACCTACTGTCCGTTGTCCGGCAATGCAACTGCAGTAGTAACCTGAAATAATCTCATCCCAACTTGTTCCTTGTCTCGCCAACAGTATATAAGTATAATAAGCTCTGCCCGATTGATGGCGAGATTTTATGCGGCCTCTTATTAACACAGAGTCTTGTTGGGATGAGATTAATTGGGTTAATACTTCCAATGAATTAGATACTTCCACATGAAACGAACCATGCTGTCTTATATGTTCACCATAATAACTTCTAGCCTGCTTGATCTGGTAAATTCCTAGGGCAAAAATTATAAGATCAGACATGGTCATAACAGGGAAAATATCTAATTCTGGAAGTTGCGCATCAATTCTAGTGAATTGGGCCCGGTACCTATTAATCCTGTTTGTCATAATTAATTGTCCTAATTCATTTGGCATATAAAGCCTTTCCAAGGCCCGATTTAAAATTACCTGGGCATCAGGCCTATCTACAATTACTGGATGAAATGCATTTATTATAGCTGCACAAATACGCAAATCTTCCATTAGGTGAGTGGCAGCTAAATTGAAGTGGTCCTGTCGAAATAATTTAAAATCTCTTTTAAATCTCCCATTGACCACCTCAACCACCCACCTGCACAAGGTCACACATCGGGATTTGTTGGCCTTTAATGTTGACAATTGAGTTTCCCCTTCTTCACGGTTCTCTGGCTTGTGTATAGAGTAACCCAATTCTTCAAGAAACGGAATTGCATCGCGAAAGCCTCTGTCCAAAATGAAAATGTCATTTTCTCTAAAAAACGTACGTAAGTCGCCATTTTCATTTTGGAATAACGATTTTATTATATTAGCATCTGACTCAATTGCTGGGTATGGCCCAAAAATGTCCAAGATGTGGCCATCAGTTGCTATTAATACAAATGGTTTTACAAGATTGCGATATTTGTGCAAACTATAAGTTTTTTTTTGAAACAAATAATTAGAGGATTTTTGTAGGTATATATAGGTTCCATCGCATATGACAATTGGCTTCCTCTCTTCTCTGTTACCAAATAGACCTTCAGGAATGATTAAGTTTCTATTAATAAGGTTTTGACGAGTCAAATGGTTGATACCTAAGTGTTGTGGTACAAATAAGCTTGTTAGAGCATCTCGAGCAATTTGAAGTAAACTGCAGAGTTTAGTTTTATTTATACATATAAGAGAAGAGAGTCTGTCGTGGGACTCTCCGGTTCGAATTTTCATCATATATGCTCCAAGTGCTGTTTTTTGTAATTTACAGTTTAATACTGGGTTTAAATGATTCAAGATATTGTTGAAATTATCTTTAGTAAGCCCAGTCCAGTACTTAAACAAGTAGTCATCTATGTCGTTCAATCTTTCAAAATCCAAATTATTAATGGTGCAATCCTGAGTTATTAGGTCTAGCAGTGATTTTATTTCAGTTTTAGTGAAATTGTTGGAAAAATTATATTCTTCTAAGAATTCCCAGTTATAGGTACTTTTATGCTCAGCACAAATTCTATTATTTTCAGTTATAAAAATTTTTGTAGATTTGAAAATTCTTCTTTTTAAATATTGTGGTACAATTAATGTTTCACTGTTTGTACACAATGGTACAAAACAATGACGATTTGTACTAGGCGTATGCCTATATTCGTCCAGGCTTATCAGTGGGTTTGGCATTTGGGGCTCCACTACCTGCTCCTCAACAACATGCACATTTTCGTGTACTTGTGTCCAACAATGGACACATAGGATGGTCGGGTAGCTGAAACAAAATATTTAAGCATCAATCTTACTAGGAACAGAATATTCTTAAATTAACTCTATAAATGAATTTGAGATGAATGAAAGTGATAATTGACTTGTGTTGTTTCTCCTCCTTTTTGTCCATAAACATTCAGGCACCAGGCTTGGGTGAAACAATTGAAAACAACACTGTCTGCCACTCCTGGGTCCGACTCAATAATAAGAGTGTTCAAGACACTTTCCATCAAGAGTAATTTCATCACCTGCTTTACCACTGCAAAACTCATAATTATAAATAAAAAATAATGCTAAAGAACAGACAAAAATAATATAGCAGGTTAAGACATATAAAAAACAGTATATTTAATTACCTCATTGGGATAAATCCTTTCTGCTACTATATCCCTTTCAGGGCCTTCATGCAATACCCGAACTTGCCTTTGAAATAAAGATATTCTACACCATGCACAGGTAACACCGTAGTGTTGACCCGAAGGTCCTGGAAATTGCTGGCCACCCTCAATTCTAAAAGCTCTTTGAACATTTCTTTGTGCTGAAACCCAGCATGCATAGCAAACATATGCCCCTGGTGGAATCTATAGAAAATTAAAAGTACATTCAATACATAAATGCACAGCAGCATGATTATTAGTTAGTCTTTCAATCTTCCCACAATGGAGGTAACTATTTAAATTATAACTTAAAACAAAACAACAGGATTAAACTATTGGGTTAATTATAATTTATTGTTATAGTCAAGAGTGAATAAGCATCTTGTAAGCAAGGCCTTTCCACCAAAGGCAGTATCTTTTCTTACCATCAGGTGTAATTGCAGCCACATGCTTGCATCTATAGAGTGCCTAAATAAGTAGACTATGACAAGTAACAAGTACCTAGAAAATATATAAAATATTACCTCTCTAGGATGAATCCTAGCTATAATTTCATCTCGTTCTGGACCCTCTGGTATTGTGTGCCTGCGTGTGTTGGTCAGTGACCGGAGACACCATACACATGCAATTGTGTTAGGCGATGGGACATACGAAATTCCTTGCCTATGTAGTGTTTGTTGAGCTTCTATCCAACAACAATGACATACCAGTGCACCTTCAGGTATCTATAACAGTTTAGTATTTAATTATTGAACAAATAAAGAATCAGATTAGCAAATATTTCATTCTCAATGATACTAACATGTCTTGGAGAAATTATCTCCGAGATAATATGCCTTTCAGACCCCTCTGACACAGAGTGACAACGTCCCCTAGTTAGACTACGCTGACAACAAACACATAGTATTCTTCCACTATTATCGTTTAGCTGCTGGAGTTCATTTTCATGATTTCTAACAGGTAGTTCTTGCACTATGTTTGAAAAACAGTGTGAACATATTGCTCCATTATCATCCATCTAAAACAAAAGATACTTAAGTATTTTCATAAATTGTAATTGTATTGTATATATTTGTGTTTTGCACGAAATGTAAATGTATCTGTACTTATATGTTCTTACCAATAATTGATTTTGATTTTCAAGAATATTAATGATTTCTGGGCCCATTTCTCCAACAATATAATATTGTTCATTTTCTGCTATTGCAGAAGCACATTGTAAACAATGCAACATGCTTAACACGTAAACTGAAAGATAATAACAATTATATTAATATTTTGCAAGCATAAACATACGTAAAAATTGAATTTATGTTGATAATTATGCAATTGATAGTTTTGCTTTTGATTAAAGCGTTTGATAACTAAAAGTACGTCTTTGTTAAGTAGATACATACCTGGTTATTTATTCGAAATGTGGTTTCAGTAAATACGAGTAGATGTCCGATATCAACGAAATCAAAATCGCGCGCAAATCAAGAAGTCCATAAACCAAAAGCCGAGTCAAACAAGTAGTAATAGATCCAAAGTCCAAATGAGTCAATTCAAGTCGCCAGAATAATCCACAAGAAACAACAAAACACAATAAACAGTTACAGTAAGTTAACACGACCATTAACACCACACGACAACAAAGACAAACAAGCCCGGAAACTTGCCAAAAAAAAGACATATTTTGAGTTTGACAAATGTCACCGCATCTTTATCACCTACAGACTAATATTAGAAAGACGCCATCTTTTAATACCTCAAAAACTAGGAATTTAATTTTTTACTTTACTTTTTATTTAGTTCGTTTCGTTCACTTATTTTATTTTTGATAAAATCCTTGTATTTTTTCCATTTTAATGGTATATGGTACAAAAGTGAGGCTAAAATGGACCATCTCCTTTACTCAAAAAAGAAAATAGGTAACACGAGTGAAGAGTTGAAGACAATTGATGTCATTGACAATTGACAACACAAATAAGATTAGTTTGACGTGAATTTGACTATTGACATGTCAACTATTTATGTGCATCTTTATCGTATTTTACAAGTGAAGTAACAAAAAAAACTAATTTAATGTCTCGGAAATTTAAATGTATGAGATATTAAACTACTTAATAATTAATTTTAGTCAGTCTTGTTAAAAGATATACGATATATTTTGTGCTTTTACAGAAACTTCTGCGTGATATGGAACAAATTATAACATAAACTATCACTCACACTGCCACCTAGCGTTGTGTTCTATAACTGTTCTCAAAACTTCGAGAAGTTCGAGAGTCTGCCTGGTTCTTTGAAGTGATATCACCGTGCTCGAGTCGACCACGGCTCGGTGTACACGGGCTATTGTAGGTTGTATCTCTACTTAATTTTTTTACCAATATTTTATTTATAATGTCAAAAAAACGTATCGTACGATGATAAACTACATATTTAAATGTGACTTAGCCAGAAGAATCGTTCCATTGCCCATTCCTTCAGGTTGACCGACTCGACTTTAATTTTTCTACAAAGGTCACTTGATTGGTTTGTTACTGCCAATATAGATTTTCCAAATTAGCTTAGCATAAAAAAATTTTAACAAAAAATGAAAACGCCTTCAAAACGCACTAAAAAGTAAAAAATAACTACGTCATTTACTTACTTTAATTTACTTAACCACATCTATGAAGTCGGTGCCATCCAAGTTTAGGTAAAGACTTTAAAGTAGAAAGTTGAACTATCTTGTGTGGAGTTGGAACAATTTGTTGTAGTGTGCGTGTACCGCCCAACTACTGGGGACTATGATTACTTTGAGGAGACAATGGAGGAGGTGATGAAGCGATTGAGTACTTCTACTAAAAAAATACTGATATGTGGTGATTTTAATGTTGATATTTTACAAGTAAACTCAATGTCTCTAAGGTTTCTTAACTTATTTAAATGTTTTAATTTAAGACACGCTTTTATTAATGAACCTACTAGAATTACAGCCACTTCAGCTTCTTGTTTAGATAATATATTTTACAATTAGTTGACAAGGTGATAATTAACAAATTAAGCTCTGATCATTGCGGTCAACTTATCACTATTCTAAACAACAAACCCATGAGCAACCAATGGTTAAACTTCAGGCCAATAACTGAAGGTAAATTAGAGAGATTCAAAAGCGTAATTTGTAGCAAAATTCCAAGTCTATCTTTTGTTAATCGTGACCCCAATATTCTTTTTTGTGCACTTTTTGAGACAATAGACAGTGAGTTTTCTAAAATATTCAATTTAAAACGTGTTAATTTAAGCCAAAAATTAAAGTTCAGTGACTGGGCTACTGTAGGTATTTATAAAAGTACCTAGAGATAAATTGTATGAGTTGTATGATGAAAAACAGTATAATCACAGTCAAAAATTTTCGGAATTTGTTAAAAATTATTCAAAAACATTCAAACGCGTATGTATTAATGCAAAATCCATACACATGAAAGAGTTACTAATTAGAGCTGACAATAAGATACAAACCTCGTGGAACATAATAAATAACGCAACTGGCAAAATTAAACCTCGCCATATGAATTATGATAATAAAAAAATAAACAATAAAAACGAGGTTGTAAATGCTTTTGAAGACTTCTTCCAAAATGTACCTATCTTATTAACAGATTCGCTAAGTGATTATTGACTATTCGTGAAAGAGTGCAACATTCTATTTAAATTTAATTATGTAACTGCTTTTGATATTATAAAAACATTTAAACTACTTAAATCAAAGAGGACTGGCGATCTGTGGGGGATGTCAGTAAAAGTAATATCTAATATAATAAATATCATTGCTCCACACTTAGCTGTTATTTTTAATGAATGTTTGGACTCAGGTACTTTTCCAAACCTAATGAAACATGGAAAACTTATTCCACTTTTTAAATCAGGCGACCAAGCAGATCTCAATAATTACAGACCGGTTTCAATATTGCCAACACTAAGTAAGGTCTTTGAAAAAATAGTTTTAAATCAACTGCTTAGTCATTTTAACTTAAATAACTTACTTCATCCTGACCAATATGGTCACTAAAGGTCGCAATACTACTGATGCAGGTGCAAAACTATTAAAACACATCTTTGATGCCTGGGAAAGGTCTAAGAATGCTATTGGCGTATTCTGTGACTTGTCCAAGGCTTTCGATTGTGTTAACCATAAAACTCTTTTGCTTAAGTTAAGCCACTATGGCATTAAAAATGTCGCACTTAATCTCATTGCCTCTTATCTTAGTGATAGAACTCAAACGGTATGCATTAATGATATAAAGTCACGTGGCTCATCCCCTAAAATGGGCGTTCCACAGAGTTCAATTTTGGGTCCTTTTCTATTTTTAGTGTATATCAATGATTTACCATACCATGTTAGCGACATTTGTGAAATTGTACTGTTTGCTGATGACACATCTTAAATTTTTAAAACTGATAGAAATAAATGTGACTTTGACGATGTAAACCGTGCTGTATCGCATGTGTCGCATTGGTTTTCTGCTTATAATTTACTATTAAATGCAAAGAAAACTAAATGTGTTGAGTTTTCTTTACCGAATGTAAAAAAAATAAATAAGTCTTTAATGATAAATGGTGAAACGCTAAAGATGGAGAGTTCTACAGTCTTTCTAGGAGTGACCTTGGACTGTAAACTTCAGTGGAGCGCTCATATAGAGTCACTGACAGCTAAACTTAGCTCAGCAGCATTTGCAGTGAGAAAAATAAGACAGTTTACCGATGTAGAAACAGCTAAACTGGTTTATTTTGCTTACTTCCACAGTGTGATGTCTTATGGCATCTTGTTGTGGGGAAAGGCTGCTGACATAAATTCTGTCTTTATACTTCAGAAACGAGCAATTCGGTCGATTTATAAACTTAAACCACGCGAGTCCCTTCGAGTAAAATTTAAAGAAATAGGAATTCTTACAGTAGCCTGTCAATACATATTTAATAACCTAGTTTATGTTAAACAAAATATAAATATGTATAAACAGAAAAAGGATTTAAACGACCGTCTTCCTAGAAATGGACATAAGTTAGTCATATCAGCTTATCGCCTCCGAAAAATACAAAAATCTTTCGTAGGATTGGGTGTACTCTTCTACAACAAGATGCCCAATTCAGTTTTAGATCTGCCATTGCATAAGTTTAAACAATGTATTAAAACTCACTTACTGAGTCAGGGTTATTATACTATCGATGAATTTTTAAATGACAAAGATGTTCAAAGGCAATTGGATAGGCTTTCAACTTCACACAGGAAGTAAAATAAATAACTTTATGTAACAACACACTTAATATTGTAAAATTGATAATATTATAAAAAGAGCAACTGTTGAGTTTCTTGCCGGCTCTTCTCAACAGGGCCTGCCTTCCGAGCCGGTGGTAGAGTCACTACAAATAGTCCAATTTGACGTTTCAAAAGTGCTTGTAATAAGCCTACTTGAAATAAACGATTTTGAATTTGAATTTGAATTTAAGAAAGCTTCTCCACCCAGGGCGCATTAACAATAGGTATCTCCGCCGTATTTATTATTTTATTTTAAAAGCGCTGGATGACTAAAATATTGATTTGTTTGCCCATAGGCGTACTAGGCAGGTAAATCTTCGTAGATATAAACGATGAGTGATGCTCAGTCAAGAGATGAAGATACTAATATCGACGCCAAATCGGACGTTGAAGAAGAGCACTTCGATCCAGATCGTATTCATATCCGTCGTCCTGACGGTACGGTTGAATCTTTTGACATGCCTACCCATGAGGAATTCTACGCTTACCTCACACGTAACCTGCCCCAGGCAAACAGAACGCCTACTCCTACCAACGAGATTAGCGGACCTGTTGAGATCGAACTCGATAATATCCAGCACTCTGATGTTGCTGTGATTAGCGACCTTCTGGTAACGCCGTCAACACCTGCCGACGTTGAAGACCATCCTTCCGTTTTCCACGACATACATCGTTGTGATGACGTAGATTCACCATCTAAACGGAATAACATCGCATCGCACAATTCTAAATAAATAAGTAAAAGCTTAAATACATATTTTCTATACCTATGTGTATGTTCTATTATTTTTTATCTTTGTCCAAGTGTTCCTTATGTAATTCTCATTAGTATGTATACCTAACTTTTATTTATTATATATGTAAAATATTATGGTTGTGTCTTTCTTTCTTCTTTCCTAAAGTTTTCCATCAGATTAAAAAAAAATGTATTATACATTATTTCAATTATCAGGCAAAATCAATTATCTTCTCTTCAATTCCCATGACCAAGATAACAAAAATAAAAAAAAAATATATATTTTTTTTCCCTTTCATTTTTATAGGGGGGTCACCTACAGGTGACACTGGCAAGCTGCATCTAAAACAAAAGCAAACAGAGGGAACCTCCACTTTTTTCTCCGTAGCGAATAGCTGCTGGCCAGAGTTTGTAACCAAATCTTGTTGGTTCTCCGTGAAGGTGTTGCTTAGTACCATGCCTTCTAAAGTATGGTCCTATAGTTTCATCTATAGAAATGTGAGAAGAACCAGCTTTATTGAAATTTGCAGTGAAATTTACGTTCAATTTTGTGAAATATTCTCGAAGTTTGGCAAATTTGTCGTTGGGTGGCAAAGATGTATTGTCGCAAAGATGAAGATATTGCTGAATTTAGAAAAATCTATTTCGCCTTATGCTAAATGCTACTAAGTCATTGTGCGTGTCACTTTTTACTTGCCAGAACATTCTCATATACTTTGGCGTCAAATATCCTGTAAGCAGCAAAATCGCAATGTACACTTCAATTTTATCACCAGTTTGGTTTAGAGTGTGATTTCTTTGTAAAGCGTACAAATTGCTCATATCAACTATAAATTTTACTATTTCTTCGCAATAGAGCAATTCGAAACACTCGACGGCAGTCATCTCCGCCTGAGAGTTAGTAAAAACTTCTTCATCACAGTCTCCTTTACCGCGAGAAGTAAAAGAAGTATTGCTCACATCGCTATACCTACCATTTTTTATAGTATTATCTTTTTTTTAGCATCGTTTTCATCTCCAATATCTTCGTCTGTCACTTCGCCATCATCAGGCGGAAATAATATAATGTCTCCTGGATCTACTCTGGCCTCTAACTCGTCAATAATCTCAGCTAACGTCAACCTGTAATACGAAAACAGGCTCTAAAACAACATCACTACTCATTATCAAAACAACAGTCACTGTTATTACTTGGAATGAGTTCAGAGCAATGGGGTATTATATTGCCCAGCCAGCCACTCACTCGTGCCATAGCATATTTTCAGCGTTATATCAATGATACTATAAGTTATTTTTATCCTAAAATACTTTTATATTATAGCTTATTTACTACATATTATTACATTGAATAAGAAAAAAAACAATACTTACGGTCTATCCATTTTTATTACAGTTTATATTGCAAGAAATCACACAAACTACTCCGATTACGCGCGATTCAACGGAAACGGAATGAATTAGAGAAATGACGTATGGTTAGTGTTGCCAGAAAAATAAAAATTAATTGTGTTTGGGCTATGCTGTAATAATAGTAAAATTTAAAAATAACATTTCTGTGTGGTAGAAAAAAAGTAAACACCTGTTACCTGTAAGTGACACTAGGAATTGAAGAGAAAACAACTTCTTAATATTAAATATAATTAATAAGAAAATCAATATTTGAACATTAGCCACAAGCAGTATCCAATTAGTTTAATTTCATTATAATCTGCTGTTCCATTTTATATTTTGAATACCTAATCTACAAGATAAGTAGACGGCAAGGATTCCTACATACATATATACATAGCATCACGCCTTGTTCCCATAGGGGTAGGCAGAGACTACATCCTTCCATTTGCCACGGTCCTTGCATACTTCCTTAGCTTCTTCCATTCTCATTAATCCTTTCATACAAAATCGTCGGTTTAGGGTACTCTTGACCTGGCCATTTTTTAAAATGTCCTGAATTTGGTCCAGGAACATTCGCCTAGGTCTTCCCCTTCCAACATTTCCATTCACTCTCGCCTCATAAATCCCTTTTGTTAATCTTCTTTCCATCATTTCTAAGCATCCCTTTCTCTATTTTAGTCACTACATCTTTTACACCACACTGTTCTCTTATTATACTATTGTTAACTCTGTCACTCAGTTTTATTCCACTCATACCTACTCAATAGACGTTCATAGTGTGTTTCGATAGCGTAAATAGTAGTTACTAAAAACTGTAGTGTAGTCGATAAAATTTAGGTCTCGCAATAGTATGAATGTTGTAAATACGCTTTGCTTTAACTGATTGTTTGATAAAGGATAGCCATATAGGCCCTCGCGCTCTAACATCCACCAATCGGAAAGCCTGTTTAGTAGAGCAAGAGGGCAAACATTAGATAGAGAAGAAAATAAGTTTTGATTGGTTATTATTTGCGCTCTCTAATTGGAAATAATTATGTACCAATTAGAGGGCCCGAATTATTTGATATAAATAGAGGGCACCGTGCTGATAGCGACATAGTTCCCAGTCGACTACCAGACAGAATGTAAACAGAAGCGATGCCAATAGAAGAATAAACGGCGTTCTTGAACAGATGTTTCATTGAGAAGAAAACCCCCGACCTGCCAGAGCAATCCAGCGATAGTAAATGTACTGTACCATACATAATGAAACAAACCATTTTTGTTATTTTATTTCATTTAGGATCTTATCATGACAATTAAAAACTAAATAATATTTTATAATATAAACTTGTAACTTCCTAACTACTACTAACTTATAATAACATCTATGAAGTCGTTATATCCAAGTTTAGGTAACGTATTTAAAGTAGAAAGCTAAAAAAATAATTTATCAAATCGGTCCAGCTGTCTTCGAGTAGTAAGGTACTCTTTAACCGTAAACAGTTAAAGAGTACCCCTAACTGTACTTCGTCTTCATCACCAGACCCTTAATAATCAAATCAATATCTCTAGGTATTAAGTTCTCATCGATACAAATTAATCAAGTCTAATCACAAGGTAGCTACTGTAAACCGTTTGGAGCTCCCTAACTGTCCTTCGTCTTCACCACCAGACCCTCAATGACAGTCATAGTCCATCTAAATGTAAAGTCCTCATTGCGACAAATTAGTCAAGCCCAATCACAAGGTAGAACTGTAAACCGTTATGGAGCTCCATTAACTGTCATTCGTCTTCACCATCAGACCCTCAATGACAGTCATAGTCCATCATCATAATCATTAATCATCGTTCTCGTTGAGATAAATTATTCAAGCCCAAACATACGGTACCTGCAGTAGATCGTTGGAAGAGTTCCCTCTCCTGATGTTCAGCTCCATCATCAGATCGACTCCAGACCTTCATCGAATTGTAGTGACTTAAAGTTCTTAACGGAAAAATCAACAATGAAATTAGTTGTCCCCACGATTTAAGAAAGTTTCCCTCGGTTTCTCCAGGATACCATCATCACGCATAGCTTCGTCGTTTATGAACCCATTTTCATCTGATAATCCTTGTCATGGTACCACCACCGGACTATCGCCTTTCCACCAAAAAAAGAATTATCAAAATCGATTCGGTCAAGCGAACACACATAAAATAAAACAAAAAATATATATACCCACGATCGAATAGAGAAACTCCTTTTTTTGAAGTCGTTTAAAAAAGTGAAATGTTTAGTCAAGTCTAGGCTAATTAGGTATATGTACATTTATAATGAAACAGACCATTTTTCTTATTTTATTTTATTTCGATTTTTATTATACTTATATATTATAATAATATACTTATTATAATAAAAACTAAATAATATTTTATACTATAAACTTTATTGAATTACAGAAAGGTTAGTTTAGTTAATCGCACTATTCTAGCACCTTGGGCCTCCAACTTGGCTCTATCAGCTCTTCGGAATAACGTGCCCCGCCTATTGCCACTTCAGTTCTGCGGCTAGCTGAGCTATGTCTGTTACTTTGGTTCTTCTTCTTCGGATTTCTTCTCTTTTCTGCTTTGATTACGCAAATATATACCAAGCAATGCTCATTCTATCACCCGTCGGGTGCATCACAGTTGTACACCCTAATTTAAGTTCTATAGAAATGTTGATACACCATATTAGTGTTTAGTGTCCCATTAGTTCTATATAAAATTAAAGAAATGTCGATATTAACATCTTGTTTGTACGTTACATATAAAATACCTAGTTTTTATAAGTATGTATAATATGAAATCTCTTTTGATTGCAATAATAAATGTCCACATAAAGAACAATGGCAAGATTATACCTGTAACCTGTGTGAATGTGACTTATACAAAACTTAGTAATTTAATTCGTTATTATTTTATACTAAATTAGTTTTACACGTTAAAGCTGAGATTAAATTAATCAATAAATGAACATTTATTTGATTCAATACTGGTATAGATGCGCCGTCAGTTTTTTAGGAGTTTACACGTCGTATCTACTACATGGCACTAGCAACATTGCTTTAGCATATATATGTATATATTTATGACACACTATTTTATACTAAAATAAAACAAAGTAATATATAACAGCAACACAATCCGGTCCGGAAAACAAGCAAAGTAAGCCAATATGGAAATCACTACTATGTTTTAGAGCACTATGCTATTTAGCAGACACGCCTTGTAAAATAGTTGGCACTACTATCCATACAAAAATGAATAAAAAGAAAGACTACAAAGTATGGCACTGTCGCCCCTATACGGCAAACTTTTTGTCATAACTTACTGTGCTTGCCTATTCTTATTATGTTAATATCTTTTTTTTTTGTGGCCTCGTCAAACGAAAACTTTTGGTGATTATGTTTATGTAATAGAACCACTATGGTTTTTACATTTTTTACTATATAGACGATTTAAATTGATTTCAGGTAAAATGTATGGGCTCTTGCCATTGTTCTTTAAGAGTATCTACACAAACTGAAATGCATTATGGTGAAGTATCTAAACATACTACATCGAAAACAGCTTGCTTAAATTGCAAAAAAAGGTCAGCAACAATTTATTTCTTTAATTGCTGAAGATTATTTTGGGAATGACTAAAAATTAAAATATATTTTCAAGAAAGCTTTTGGCGACATGGTAATAGCATTGCACAGGAAGTCAAAGACCGATCCGACCGATGTGGAGAATTCCGAATTATCTTTTTAGGTTTCCGTAGCCAAATGGCAAAAAACGGACTCCTTATGTATTCGTGAAGTCTGTCTGTCCGTCCATTTGTTCTTATTCCGAAACTATAAAAACTATACTATTGAAATTTGGTAAATAGATTTATTCTTTCATACAACATTTCATACAAAAATAGAAAAAGAAACGATATATTTTGCGGGTTATACCTACTTAGAAATGAAACTCGAAAAAAATTTTTTATTGAACCCATACTTGTGGGGTATATATGGATAGGTCTTTAAAAATGATATTGAGGTTTCTAATATCATTTTTTTCTAAACTGAATAGTTTGCGCGAAAGACACTTCCAAAGTGTCAAACTTCTAAAATAAGACAATATTTTTTTTAGACTACTTGGTTCAAATAACTTAACTTTATTAGATTTCAGTTGTCGCAAGGGACATTTATTTGCTAATAACAAAATAAAATATCAATTAAAATATAAAGTTTATAACGTCAAGTTTATATATCAAGAACTATTGGGACATAATTTGACAGCACGGAAAATATCCCAACAGTTCTATAGAACTACGGTATGGGGTATTACTGGGATGCACCCCACCCGTCGAGAGACTGAAGGTTTCGTACCAAATTTCAAGATTATAAGTTTACGGGAACTATCCGTTAGGTTTTGATTTGCTTGAGCGTGTCGAAACTCGGGGAAATTCTTGGCATAAGCGGCTGTATCTTTTGATTGCCTTGGCCTAGAATTTATAATATATATAATAAAAAATAGATTTTTTCACGACAGTTAGTGATAGTTTCGAGTATTTGAGTATTTGATTCAAATTTCAGCTTGATACTTCCTCGCGCTTCTGAGAAAAAGGGTCTTGATAAATAGACGGACGGACAACGAAGTGATCCTATAAGGGTTACGTTTTTTTCTTTTCAGGTACGGAACCCTAAAAACTATGAAAAGGGCCAAAATTTGAAATCGTAAGTGCTTATCGGTATGAATAGTTCAAACGTGGTACAAGAATCACAAACATCCAAAAAACAACGCGTCGATGACTTCGACTAAGTACGACTTAAATTTCAAGAATTCCGGCACATTTGAAAGTTGAAACTAGAGATCTTTGCGATGCAACGAAAGCGAACGACTCGCCGATGTTTAAAATTTCGTGAATCGTCCTGCTGAGGTGATCGGTAATACCTACTTCCGACAATATTATGACATCGATAAGTGTATTCGTGCTAGTTACTAGTAATTCTTTATATGAGAACTTCCTTATCGCGCGTTGTGAAAGGGGGTTAGACGGAAAAAATTCTCACGAAAAGTTGTAACGCTCGCTTGGGAAGGAAAAGCTACATGCATTGCGCTGCTGCAAAGCAAAAGCAAATTATATTTTAATATTACAATATCAGAACGTATGTATTTAGCAAGCCGTACGTGTTCTAACCTATACGCTGTTGTGTTTACGGAGTTGAGAGAGTATATATATATACGGATGTCGCTTCGTTACATACGGATGTCCCTTGATACCTCTCAACTTTTTTAATCATGGAGCGTATGTTTATATGAATACATGATAAGTTGTTTAGATTCTGGGTTATATATGAAAAGAAATCGGTTACATCGGTTACACAATGAAAGAGTTCCGTTATATTATTTGGTATTATTATGTTAGCCATATTAAGATAAAAATATAATAAAATACAAATATGACACCTAGATTGGCTAAAATGATTTGTTTTTGAATATCCTCTTCGCTTCTTATGGTAAATATTTTTTCTTCCTTAAACCAAATATATTTATACTTATCTTTACATAATTGTTTTGTTTTCCATAGAAAATTCTTATATTATTGTGTTAGTTTTTCTCGCATGTAGACTCTTTCTTTCGCAGTATTTATATCCGTTCCTTTAACTACGCTATCCACGGTTATTATTTTCGATTTTCCTTTTGAAGTCGGTTTAATTTTTTATTATGAGAAATGTAATATTTTTGTAACCTTAAAAGAACACAAAAAAATGTGCTTATGTGCTATGCTCGTTCCCATAGTGGTAGGCAGAGAGTCCTTCCATTTGCCGCGGTCCTTGCATACTTCCTTAGCTTCTTCCACTCTCATCAATCCTTTCATACAAGTTCGTCGGTTTAGGGTACTCTTGACCTGGCCGTTATTTAAAATGTCCTGAATTTGGTCCAGGAGCATATAAATAATATTAAAATTTACATGATCTGTTTTAAAGAAAAATAGGTATAGCAAGCTATCCTTAAGAATAATATGTCATCGCCATTGACATATTAATAGTTAGTACTATGGACTTCGGGTGTAATGCAAAATTCACGACAAAAGTGTCCCGAGACCTAATATATAAAAAATTCCTGTCACAATGTTAGTTATCGTACTCTACCGAAACGGTTTTACCGATTTTTACCAAATGCGTGTTCAGCAGGTCTGAGAATCGGCTATTATCTAATTTTTTAATGCAAAACAACGTTTGGCGGGTCAGCTAGTATCTTATATATACTAGAATGTATTTGTAGTTTCATAAACAAACTAAAACATTATAATATATGTCTTATATTATTGTTATGCAGTCTAATTTGCAACGGTCTAATTGTTTGCAATAAGTAAGCTCTGACTGACGGTTGCCATGGCAGCCTTTTTTTGACATGACAGCTTCTCGTGAAAATACGACAACATAAATGGTGTGGAGTAGGTAGCTTTGAATTTTTTTTGGCATATTTAACCTATATATTATACATATTTAACCTATATATTATACATATTTAACCTATATATTATATTAGCAAACACAGCACAGTTTAGCACAGCAAACTTTAAATGTATCAGTGACCTCTATATGCTGTTATAAATTTAGTAGTGTTGCCCAAATGCAAGACCAAGACGAGACCTAGCCAGTCTTGGTCTTGGTCTGGCGCCAATACCAGGCGTATTAGTCTTGGTCTTGGTCTTACGCTCCCAGTCTTGGTCTTGGACTTGGTCTTGCAGCAAGAGTCTTGCAAGTCTTGCAATAGCCTATTAGACTATTCCTATTATTAAAGTTTACTTTAGATCTTAGAAAAACGTATTAGAATTGGAACATTGTGAGCTTGAATTAACATAGCCATAGTAAAGACCAATCAGATTAATAAATGTCTAAAGATTTGATAAGACATTTGAAAAATCAACTGCCACATGGTTATCAACCAGCTATATGCCGTTTTTCATGGGAGTAACTGTTTCTTAATAAACATTTATACGCTTACATGTGCTAAAACATGTAAAAAACAAATTAATTACAATAAGTTGACTGTATTTTAAAGAGCAGTATCTGTCTAGAAAGAGATTGAACCCTCAACTTATATGAAATTTAATAAAAGAGTTTTACGATTTACCGTCTCGCTCGCTCATATATTAAGTAGTATTAGCGTAAGTGGGACGGCACGACACGAAATTAGAATTTTGCATGAGTATACCTAAGCCCTGTGGCGGCAATCAAATAGTGTAAAATGTTGTGATTTCGGCGCGGCGGCAACGATTGTTGTATGTGATTTCAATAGAAGCCACCGGCGCGTGTATCATCACCATGTACTTCCGAAAACGGCAAATTTCTTTGAGAAGTCAGTACAAAACCTTTGATGCCGCATTATCAAAGTGCCAATGGTTAAAACATAACTATGCATACACTCTGTTTGATTTTAATGGATATTTTTTATTCGCTATGAATGTTTATGGTATTGGTCGTAATGAGCATAGGTCCAGTTTTTCATATTCTTTGATACAGTTTTTTGCGTCTCATAGAATTCCTAAACGTACCTATACACCGAACTGTTATACCCAACTACTCCGTGAAATAGCTGCAAGACCGCAAGAGTCTTGCCGGATTAATCTTGTTCTTGCGCAAGTCTTGCACGGACAGTCTTGGTCTTTGTCTTGACTGCAAGACCAAGACTGAATTTGGGCAACATTAAAATCTAGTATAACAATAATCTAATATATTTTTTACTATAATGATGTTAGGTCACTGTTTGAAATTCATTTATTGCTAGAATGTGGTAATACAAAGTTGTTCATACAATTAAAGAGGCTTAGCTAAATTTCATGTAGATGTTTCTTACAGTTATCAAAATAATCGAGTGTGAAGGACGGAAAGATTCCATTTTACCATTATGGTAAAACTTCTTTGATTAATATTCATGATTCATGACATAAAAAAATAAAAGCTTTTTAATTAAAATTATTTTCAATTCAAAAATGAAGGAATTAAAAAATTCAAATATGAAACAACAAAATTACTCCATGCAGTTGTGTCCTAAAACATTATTGACGTGTATTCGCTCAGTAAACTAATATGAGACTGAATGCGATTAGAAATTTTTTCGCATTTTAGCTCCCTTTTGGTTCGAACACTTTTTAGCGCTGACCCGAAGTCCATAGTATTAATATAAATAAATAAATAAATATTATAGGACAATAACACACATCGCTATATAGCCCCAAAGTAAGCGTACTCGTAAGTAGCTTGTGTTATGGTGCTAAGATAACTGATGAATATTTTTATATATATTATACATAAATACTTATAATATACATATAAACACCCAGACACTGGAGAACATCCATGCTCATCACACAAACATTTTTCCAGATGTGGGAATCGAACCCACAGCCTAGGACGCAGAAGCAGGGTCACTACCCACTGCGCCACTCGGCCGTCAATGTCAATGGTCATCGCGGAATTTTAGGTAGTCCTAGTATAAAGAGATAATTCTTCCATACGTTGTTTTGTTATAATATCAAAGAGTTTAAGCAGCACTTTTAAGTAAAGCTCACAGAAACGACACTGCCAAAAATTATCGTAATATTCTAACCTTGACAAATATTAGACTAAAACCTTCCTCCCTATCCGCGAAGACCGCATGATAATCAATTCAGTAGTCTTGGAGTTCATCGCGAACGAACAGACGCGGCGGGAGACCAGTTTACAACTAGCGGACGCCCGCGGTTTCACCCCCAGTGGGTATATCAGGATACAAATAAACCTGTCTCTCCTCGTGACAATTCGACTGATAGTTTCAGAGATTGTGATATTAGATGTGTTGTGCGCACATTTAAATCTTTCCTTTAGCCTATATCTACTTATCAGATCTGAAGTATGTCAAAGGCTCGTTTGTTTTATGAACGAGGCATCTACACGTACGTACAGTACATAGTTTTGAAGAAATAAGTTGGAATGTGATGAGAACATTTAAATTTTTTCTTTATATTGAAAATTCAGCACCTCGCATAGATATTTGCTAGCATCTTTGGAATCACAAGAAGAAAACACAACCTATTTTAAACTTTAATATAAGTTAAAAGTTATAAGTTTTTAAGATCATGGTTCACTTCGGCGTCATACACAGCGGCGTCGTTCTCAGGATATACATTTTTAATTATTTCCCCGAATTATAGAATAATAATTACTGCAATTAGGCAGTAAAGAATATAAATACATTATCTTTATTTCGTTATAATCTCAATAAAATACCCAATCTTATAAAAATAATACCTATACCTATGTCTAATTTCACAGGAACATATGAATACCCGAATATATTGGACGACCAGTCTTACCTATTCTTAAAAAGTATGAAATATATGGGCAATGTTAGCTAGTCCCATCCATTTCTTCTAATATATGAACGGTATCGTTCTCGGGGCCGTACTTGATTATTGACGAATAACCTGAAAGCAAAAATATAACTCTAGAAACCAACAATTCAATTAAAACTATACCTTGCAACATAAAGTCACATAAGCTACATATGGCTGGTGCAACAAACTGAATAGTAATGTACTGTAGGATGCTGAGTACATGCAATGATAGTCTTATCGTATGTCGGTTGGGCCGCTTTGATGACATAAGTGCCCTTAGTTCTTAGATGAGAAATTCTAGAAATATGCTCTAGACCAGCTTAGTTTCATATAATTTATATACCTGATATATAATCAATTTATGCAGAAAAAATAAGATCTTGTAAATCTGATAGATAAATCAATATCACTTTTATTTAGTAATAATTTGATATTTTGTCTATTAATATAATAATAACTATCAAGGCATAGAAACTTTTAAAAGAAACCTAGTAATGTGGATATGGGCAATATCATTTGTAATATTTAGCTAACACTAGCTAATATATTTTTTTTAAATGTTTGTATATAGGTATTGTTCTTTTAAAACATTGACAGCATGATATATGAACTTGTAACCTCGATTAGCCGACTCGGCTCTGCAAAGCATATCATGCACACTACAGCATGTGTTGAATTGAAACTCAAAAGGAGCCAAATATGCCCAGACGAGTACTTTACACAATAGGCGTTTATAAAATGGTCTCGACACCTGGAGAATGTGAGTATGATCACAATAACTCATCAAATGTGACGTAAAAGTAAACCTATACCATTTTTGTATCCATACATTATTAGGTTTTTATCTGTATTAATTTCTTGTTTCATTCTTTTTTGTAGTTGGGTTGTTATAGATTTAAAATGCTATTGTTTATAAACATTATTAATTCGACCAACTGCCTCCCATTTCACTATCGTGAGCTCTTCTAGGGGGTCTCTTCCCTTGTTCCGAGCTCGCTAGGCTTATGAATGCGACGCCAGTAGCTGACGCTTCGTTACTGTACGCGTGTGACGTCCACAGTGATCTACAGAACAGTATGATAAGATGGTACGGTACGTACAACAGTGTCGCAGCTAATGACAAGAGGCGCAGTCGGCCAACGCGTGACTCTTGCATATGTAAACGTTAACGAATACGACATCATTAAATCTTCAAACTAAACTTAAGACTTAATGTGTTAAGGACTATTTAGTTATAACACTGTACAGATAATAACATGTTTTCTCCACACCAGCGTAAAGCTGATTCTCTTTCGTCCAGAGTGCCGAGTGTGAGTTTTCACCAAAACAAATCGAAAACTTCACTTTCGCGTTAAGGGCATATTTATATGGAACTGAAGCAGCGCCCCTGGCGGAAGTGAGAGAAAACTCAACACTGACACTCGTTCATTTGAGTTTTCTCTCACTTCCGCCAGGGGCGCTGCTTCAGTTCCATATAAATATGCCCTTAACGCGAAAGTGAAGTTTTCGATTTGTTTTGGTGAAAACTCACACTCGGCACTCAGTAGTATATATGTTTACGTATATTCCCACCGCCAACTCGCATCGAAACAACGTGGTTGGTCTACGCTTTATATTTCCTCCAAGGGTGCCTGGCTCTGTAGTGAGCCTGATAATGATAATGATGAAGACGATGGCATACAAACTACTACTGATACAAAGAAATTACGAACAAAATAATGAATACGATAGTTATAGATAGCTGGAGTAATTAGTGCGCGCGGTGCTCAGTGTGAGTAACACGTGTGTTAGTCACACACACACAGACACAGCGCCGCGCGCACTTGTTACATGCAATACATATAAATATTAGTATACATTCCTCATGAGGAGACAGTCCTGGCTGCATCAGCTTGTGGAGATCATGTTTTGCTACTAAAACTCAAACTATATGTAAAGTGTCATGTCCTCCCGTAGATACCATCCTGGCGGCTTCATAAAGTTGTTTCTATCATTTATCTCATTCTATCGTCTTTGGCCTTGCTGCCGCTGAATGCGGTCAAAAGTTGATAGGTGACGAAATTAAACGCATAATGTTTGCCAACGACCAAACAAACAATATATTTAATAATACAGATTTCTATAAAATAACAAATAATACTGTGTATACTGTATAAGAATATCGAAGCATAACTTTACAAAAATAACAAACTAATGTCCGAATACCAAATACTAAAAACTCACTCAACATTTAAGAACATCTTTTATTATTAAGCATCTCCTAAATTTTACTCAATGTTCATACTCAAACATCAAATGTAAACGGTGCCGAAGTTCAGGAGGGCTTCAACTGAGTGGTGGATTAAGTGACATTTCAATATTCAGGCATAAGTTATAAAAAAATCAATAAATATACATTAATACACTAAGAAATGCTATTAAGTCATTTGCGACTTGATACACAACCACTAATAACATCCGAAAATAAAGTATTACGTACACGAATTCATTATAACTAGTAAATACTAATGATGAATTGATAAGATTTGTTCTATTCGTTAAAAGTTACGAACAAGTAAGTACAGGTTAAGGAACACGTTTCATAAATCATTTTCTAAATGTAATTTACAATATTTCGACAAAGTGAGCATATAAAATTAAAAAAAAAAACAAAAGTAGTATGGACGAAATTAGGTAATTTCATAAAAATATTTACAATACTGAGTAAATTCGTATTAATATCAAAATAGGAATGTTTTGAAAATGTTCTTCTTACAAAAAGCACATTATTATTATTAAAGGCCCTATTCCACCAGCGCTTTGTGAGCGTCAGTGTTCCTTCAGAGAAAAAATAAGAAAGGCTTGTTATAACTTTGAGGTAAGAAAAAGAATATATTTAAATTTTGTCATAAAGGTTGTTAAAAACGTACGTGATTGTACTTGTTGGCAATAAACGCAACGCCGACGTCGCAGAGATGATAAGGCAACGCTGACGCTCGCAAAACGCTGGTGGGATAGGGACCTTAGCACTTGTACAGATAGTCTACTTTCGGAGCACGATTTGGCTTTTTTTGTAATTGACAGACACGTTCGTGTGTGACAGTGGAGGAGTGTTTAGCAAGGCTAAATATGAAAATAAGGTATTATTATTCTGTTTTGCACATACACACTCACACCACACTCACACACACACACACACATACACACACAAGCACGTACACACGTTCGCACACAGGCACGTACTCTCGCACGCACGCACAAATGTATACACCCACGCGTATGCAAACACGCAAGCAAATACGCACGCACGTACGCACACTCACACGTAGGCGCAGACGCACACACTCACGCACGCACGAACATACGCACGTTCGCACACACGCACGTACTCACGCACGCACGCACATACACCCACACGTATGCAAACACGCAAGCAAGTATGCACGCACGCACGCACGCTCATATGTATACACGCACGCACACTCACACGTATGCGCAGACGCATACACGCACGTACTCACGCACGCACGCACGCATAGTCGTATGCACACACGCACGCACGAACATACACATACACACGTATGCGCAGACTCACGCAGTTTTGCACGCACACACACAAACGCGTTCGTTTTTCACGTTACTGTTACATCCAAAACCAAACCATCTTCCAAAACATTTAAGAGTGTAAAATTCGAGTATAAATAAATTAAATCAAAATTATATTTACGCCGGTATTATATACCAATTATCGATAAAAATACTTTAAAAAAATTATTAATCAAAAAAAGTTTGATGAAAACTTAAAAAATTATCTAATACTTGTAAGATTTTTATTAGAATAAACACAGCCACGTCTTATATAGATAGTACAATAATCACTTAAAGGTTTACGTAAAAATTATTTTTTTTACTTTTGTTCAAAATTTAAATTGAATAATTCGATCGATTTGAATCTATTGTAGCAATATTTGGCGAGTACAGAGCACTTTCTATGTCCTATGTTGTACATTTCCGTCATGTACTCGTGTGTACTACTTACTTTAATATATTCAACTCCATTATGGCGATTAACTTTTATGCATTCTACATTGTGTTTAGGCGTAAACACGTCGTGTGTTGTATGATCTCAACATAAAAGTTTGAATTAAAACATTTAATTCGTACAACTAATATCCCAATATAGTGCATTTAGTATGTTGAAACACAACTTCACATGGACAATATTATTTCATGTTTCGTATTCGATAATAAGTACTATATAGTAAGCTGGGGAGGACGTTATGGCAACTTATTATTAAAAATTAATCGATCGCACCATCATAGAAAAACGCTGCTTTCTGTTTTATTACCCTTGTACGCTGGTACCCTTAGGGCTAACGGTAAATATTCGCGCGGGTGCACGCTCGTACAAAAATAGTATGGACAGGCGCGGGTGGCGGATTGTCACCCGCGCGGCGGGTGGCGGGTACACGGCGTGGGCGTCCGCGACAGGCACACGTGAGCGGGTTTGTTTCTACAAATCAGTCAAGCGCCGCTAGATGCCACGGTCACACGCTCGGAGGCTAGGTACAATCATGAACATCGATACAGCGCGCGTAATAATTGAGGTGCAATTTCGGCCAGTATTATGGGATATGGCGAATGAATTATAGAATTCTCCGCTGAGTAACTTGCTTATCAAGAATAGGTTATGCAGTCGACGTTCATTCCGTTGACGTCTTTTTGCCAAATAATAAATTAGTAAATAATCCATGGTAATATACTTGACCCAACTGTACACGCTCGAGATCAAAATTATACTAGCAGCGCTAACTGAGACGGGCGCACCCGCCCGTGTTTTAGCGTTAGCCCTTAGACCGTTGTACCTTATGTAGGAGCCGTCAATGTGTAACGCAAGTATTTCGATGTAGCGGTTCACCGTTCACGTCCCCCGTATTAACATCATATCTTTGGCTTTCAGTTACAATAAATGAATTTAGGCAATTCGAAATGAAATAATTAGCTAATCATTGTTATTCACTTTAGGACTATTCTATAACATAATCATCATATTATTAAATCGTGTATTCCCTTTGAGAACATGAACAAGATGAAATTCCTACTTCAGATATGTAGGAAATCTAGCCGAGATCGCGGCTAACTCACACATCAAAGGGTATGCGAGACTTTCCATTGCCATTTAATGAAAATGTCCAATAATGGCAGTTTTCGGTAAAGTTTACATTATTTATCGCAGAACTGTGTAGAAGTACATTGACCGCTACCTATCACTACTACTACTACTACTATTACTACTACTACTCCTTACAGTAGTATGCGATTGGAGGATCATACTATACGTATGCATATAAATATTCTACTTGTGGAAGACGGTTTATGACAGTAAGGTGTACCGACAGACGCGCTCGTGTGTAACTGAGGGAGCGATTATGTAACGGAAAGTTTTTTAATACAGAATCATATAATTTTTGCAAATAAACGTGATATCAAAAATGCGGTAGTGGCGGGATTCGAACCCACATCTCTTTGCCTATGGCAGCCGAAGCTTCCTACCACTGAACCACGGATCATGTACTATACCGCCCGTTCCGAAATTATACATGACGTTTGATTTTGTTACAGGTGTAAGGCCTGTAGTGCCATCTAGTATTTTTTTTATCGACTACAAGTTGGCCCTTGACTGCTATCACACCTGATGTGAAGTGATGACGCAGTCTAAGATGGAAGCGGGCTAACTTGTTAGGAGTGGGACGAAAATCCACACCCTTTTCGGTTTCTACACGACATCGTACCGGAACGCTAAATTGCTTGGCGATACGTCTTTGAACAAGTTGCAATACTATCGAACGGTAATGTTACAATGAGCTCTTTAATTTAAAGATGCCATCTTCCAATTTTTATTCTCAATGGATAGTGTTAACCGCACTTTAGGATATAATACATTTTGAAAATAAACGTGTTATCAAAAATTTGGAACTGGCGGCACAGGACCCATGGAGCAATGGGCAGTGGTAAAACGCTCTGGCCGCGATAGCCAAATAGATTACAAGGAAATAATTCAACTGCGATTAGGCAGTCGAAAGCGCCGTCAAAGTTTTTATTGATTCCCGTTCAAATGATTTAGTAAAGGGATCAATAACTACCTATAAGATGGCAAAAGTGCATAGTTAGCATTGGTCCATACTTTGATTAAATAAATATATTTTAAATAAAAAAATCAATTTTATGTTCCTCCCTCCAAAACGGCAATTTCGTAGGTAAACACCTATAACTAACTCACAATTATATGTCTGTAAGCGGTTTGTTTCTGCATCGCTGCAGTTGATTAGTCACGTGTAA
Source organism: Mycalesis mineus (assembly GCA_034621355.1). Taxonomy (NCBI): domain Eukaryota; kingdom Metazoa; phylum Arthropoda; class Insecta; order Lepidoptera; family Nymphalidae; genus Mycalesis; species Mycalesis mineus. The sequence goes on along the minus strand of CM067908.1, from coordinate 24,273,482 downwards.
GATAACACGTTACGCTGGTACAGTTATTCATCAGTTTCCTGTTTATTACCTTGGTGCTCATCGCCGAGCGGGCTCCTGTTCGCGAGCGCGCACTGGGCGAGCATGTGCAGGGCGCACGCTGCGAAGGCCCCGATGCCGAAGTACAGGAACGTGTTCCAGCCGCCGTACGCGGCGTACAGGCGCCCGCCGATGAAACTGCCCAGCGAAGTGCCCACGCCCTCGAAAATTGCGCCCACTAGGCCCTGGAACAGGGAAGATGGCAGGTATTGAAATACTATATGATATACTAGAGGACGCCTGCTGTTTCACCCGAGTAGTTCCCGTTCCCGTAAAATCCACACATCCATCCATTCATCCATACGTATAAACTTTCGCGTTTATAATATTAAAAGGATAAGATTATGATAAGACTAATGATATTGACCAAGTAACAAAAATATAATAACATTTTAAATATAAATAAGTAGACAGAGACAGCCATACACTGCTATGAAGTCATAGCTTGTAACGTCATAGTAGCTCAGTACAAATTTTCGATTTGAAAGAAAGGGTCAGGATACCCCTGCCTATATTTTTTATCGCTCGCTCGGCTCGCTTAAGTGATTTTTAGGTATGACAAATCGTTTGTCCAAGTTCATCCCAAACTACGCTAACATCGCAAATCCACCCGCTTCGAAGTGTATTAAGAAAAGGGTATTGAGTGAAGCAGCGACACGACGCATACGCCGTCAAGCTGGGGTAGAAAATGCCGAACATGATGCACTGGAACATCTCGTCGGGCAGGATCCACCAGGGGTCGGTATTGAGTGAAGCAAGCTGGGAGAGCAGCCCCTCGGCGGGGGCGGCGCTGAAGCAGGCGCCGTGCCGCACGCCCGTGCTGGCGCTGCACTCGGGCTAACCGTTGCTATCCGCCTACCTGCACAGTGGTCTCGGTTCCCGGCGGCGACACGACGCTGGCATACGCCGTCATGCTGGGGTAGAACATGCCGAACGTGATGCCCTGGAACATCTCGACGGGCAGGATCCACCAGGGGTCGGTATCGAGTGAAGCAAGCTGGGAGAGCAGCCCCTCGGCGGGGGCGGCGCTGAAGCAGGCGCCGTGCCGCGCGACCGTGCTGGCGCTGCACTCGGGCTAACCGTTGCTACCCGCCTACCTGCACAGTGGTCTCGGTTCCCGGCGGCGACACGACGCTGGCATACGCCGTCATGCTGGGGTAGAACATGCCGAACGTGATGCCCTGGAACATCTCGACGGGCAGGATCCACCAGGGGTCGGTATCGAGTGAAGCAAGCTGGGAGAGCAGCCCCTCGGCGGGGGCGGCGCTGAAGCAGGCGCCGTGCCGCGCGACCGTGCTGGCGCTGCACTCGGGCTAACCGTTGCTACCCGCCTACCTGCACAGTGGTCTCGGTTCCCGGCGGCGACACGACGCTGGCATACGCCGTCATGCTGGGGTAGAACATGCCGAACGTGATGCCCTGGAACATCTCGACGGGCAGGATCCACCAGGGGTCGGTATCGAGTGAAACAAGCTGGGAGAGCAGCCTCTCGGCGGGGGCGGCGCTGAAGCAGGCGCCGTGCCGCGCGCCCGTGCTGGCGCTGCACTCGGGCTAACCGTTGCTACCCGCCTACCTGGACAGTGGTCTCGGTTCCCGGCGGCGACACGACGCTGGCATACGCCGTCATGCTGGGGTAGAACATGCCGAACGTGATGCCCTGGAACATCTCGACGGGCAGGATCCACCAGGGGTTGGTCACGACGGAGTACAGCGCGAAACGCAGCCCGAACGCGAACAGTACCAGAGACATAGTGTTCGTTTGGCCCAACTTACGTATGAGGTAACCTACAAATTGAAACAAGGTTTATGATGAGGTAAATCTATACATATAATAAAATAGTATCGAAAGTGAGATGTACTCATATTACATACTCGATACAGACCACAAAACGTTTTTTAACTTTCATATAAAGTGTGCTAATTCCCCGCTCCCCGCTCAATTTAATTTTTTTTATAGTTTAGTATAGTTAAACATTGTACGACATTACAGTACATTAACAATATATATTTATGGCAAGTCGATGGGTATAGCTTCAAATTAAATAGTCTATTTCAGTCTTGTGTCTAGCCTTCAGAATAAACAAAAATAATTTTGCAATGCGATATGCAGATCTAGAAATTATCCCTCTTAAACAAACGAACAAACTCTTCCGTGCACTTTACATAGAAATTTTGTAATATCTCCGACACTATATAACTAATTAACATACTGTAAAAGGCAAATCTTATCTCTATAATATCCTTGTGATAAATAATTTAATTTGATAAGGATTTAAGTTTAGTGGTATAAATAAAGACGTAAACGTAAGCAAACGAATTGAATGATTTATTAAAACACAAAAAGTTCTATATCTGCTAAAATATAAAAGATAGATATATGGTGCCGCGGATTTTTTGTAGAACTTTTTAAGATATATAAAGTGCACATACATTGTTTTCAATTATACCGAACAGTTACGGCAGCGCATGCGGATAAACCCGATTTAATATATGTTTCGGTCGATTTGCGCGACGAAAACTTCCATAATTCAGTTAATATATATAATATCAATATAAAATAGAGCTTATAACACTTTCTAATAATGTAACTTTCTAGTGGCGAAATATTCTTTTTAAATCAGATCAGTAGTTTCGAAGATTAGCCCCAACAGATCTTTATTTACAAACTTATAAACTTTACCTCTTTATAATATTAGTACAGACTACCTGCAAATATAGTAAGTATAAAGGGTTACAATATATTTAAACATAAGCTGCAGGAGCATTTGATAGATAAAGCATATCACACAATTCAGGATTATGCAAATAGGTACAGGATTTGACATTGACCTAACATGTTTTTTTAATATTATTTTTTTAATCTTTGTCAATAATTGTTTTAATATGAATTTTGACATTTACTATTTGATATATATTTTTTTATCTTCTTAAATTCTCTTTGACATTTTAGAAGTTTTTTAATATTTTATTTATTACGTGTATCTATTTATCTACATCTTTCTATATTTGCATGCCTGTTATCGGCGAGACATTGTATCTTTTTAACATAACAAGACCTATGTATATTGTATTGTTTCAAGCAAATAAATAATTTTGATTCTGATTCTGATGGATTTAATAAGGTAGGCGAGTAATAGCTAGTTAAAAATAAATAATAAAGTTACCAGAGACGAACATGAAGGGTATCTCTCCACCGAACGTCTGAATGGCGCTAACCATTCCCTGCAGAGTCTTCACATACGCTGCGCCGTCGCACGACAGGCCAGCGATGTCCTCGATGTGCCAGAACAGGAACTGCCAGAGCAAGCCCGTGCAGAGCCCCACGGCTATGGTCCACAGCATGAACACTACTGTAGGCGGTGACTTCAGCAGACCTCCGACGTCTGCTAGAATGTTGATGGACATTCTAGTCGACTCCACCTGGAAAATTAATTTTTGACTGCTAACTTCTTATGGGAGGGTAAATTGCTTCGTTACGAGTGGTCAAACTTAGGTGAGTTCTGCGTCACTCCAGCTCTGAAGTGGCGCACCTTGCCATATGGCTGGTCTTCTGCACTATTAAAGTTCTATCTTAATGCTTTTCAACTGACTCTCCCTGACTTCTGTCTGTTCTGACTCTTCCCTTAAAAACTTGCTATACTTGTGGTGCGGCAATAGGTAAGCAAAGGTAGCGGGGAGGAGATTTGTTGTGATAAAAAGTTATTCAGTTTCTCAACAAAACAAGTTGCATATGTTATAAATAAAATGGCCAGGGGAAAACATCTGGGCACGACAGTCTCAACATCTAACACCTGAAATACGCCAGTTTTCACTTGTTTTGTGTGTTGTCAATGTCCTAATCACTCTGCATAGGTCATTTCTATATCCCTATCCACATGATGAGAACTGTAGTGGTCCATATTGACAAAAACAAAACTGATGACATCTCTGACACATCTAATTACAGTCCCATATCATTGGCTACAAAATCGCCCTGGGCTTTCTATGGAAACAGCAATTTTGAGCCTCAAACAGACCGTCCAATACTATATAAGTCGGAAAACGCCAGTGAACGCTTGTTTTCTAGTTCTTTCCAGGGCTTACGACTTAGTTTCGTACGATGTGCTTTGGGAAAAGTTGGGATGAACGGGTGCATGAAGGATTTAAGGCGATTCTCAAACCAGGTTATTAATGGTACTTGTGGTGTGGAGCTCACGGACGCGTACAGGCCGGAATGCGGAGTGAGGCGAGGAGGACTGACCGCTCCGAAGCTCTTCAACGTGTATATAAATGACTTGATTGTGGCAGTTAGCAACAAGCCAGTCTGTTGTTGGATTGACGGTGTAAGTGAAAACAACTTGAGTTATGCCGATGACATGGAGTCGCTGGATTCTAAAGCCGAGTCTATCAGGGAACTACTTCAAATCTGTAAGGATTATGCAGTTAGGGATGGTCTAAAATGTAATGTGAATTAAAGTAAATACTTGATCTTTAAGGCCTAGACTCGGCACTCGCACCTACTCGGCGGTGATTCCCTAAAATTCTACAATATTCGCCGACGCGTGTAATGAAAAGGAAACGACCGGCTGCCTTTCAGTATCCAAATACCTCCGTAATTATATTATTACTGTTTTCTATACTCTTCTTTCGGTTTCTATTGGATTAGCGACTGTTCGGGTCCTCGGTCCGGGAGCCATTGATTGTTGACCTCCAATACCAGTATCTGCCAAAAACAGCAACATATGACTAATACTCCTCTACCACTCTAAAGTCGTACTACGTCCCAGGGCCATCAGTTGCGACTGCAAGGTGTGAGAGACTAGAGCAGCAGTAAAAGCGCACCTTCAAGTAGGAGGAGACGCCGACGTCCCCGGCCATGAACACGGCCATAAGCGCGAAGGCCACGGTGTAGTCCTTGGCCGCACCCGCGCTCCCGCTCAGCGCGTCGATAAGCACGCCGGTCAGCAGCGAGCACACGCCGAAGCCCACCGAGCCCCACAACCGCTGCTTGCCGTACAAAGACAGTTTCGTACCTGCAAAGAGTCGGTTGTTTAGGAGATTTCGCATCATCGACATCTTGATTTGATGATGAAGATGACGGTTCTCACCCAAGAGATTGAAGCATATAGCATCGGCGAAGGTGACGACCACGGCTTGGCCAATCCAGCTGACGATCATGAGCAGGAAGAACAGCCAGAACTGCGTCGTGTACTGCGAGCTCTCCCCGCCGCGGCTCTCGGAGGCAGACTTGAACAGCTCGTTCACCTGAAACGAGTCGAGGCCTACAGGTGTAACTGCAGTTGGACGTCCATCGGCTGACGTGATGGTGATGATGACTATACATTGCTGATCGACTGTAAACAACCACGTGATCTGCACTATAGAGTTCAAACATAGGTAGCACTGTAACTATAGAGTGTCGGTAAAACGTTTTATTACACAACGTGTTACGTGTTGGTAAGGTAAGTAAGGAACTTTTTTAACGATTTGAATAAAACCTGCTAGGACTGTTATTGATAGACTTATTTGTATGCTTAGATTGGGTCGCCCTACGGATGTGGTAGAAACCAAATAAAGTTTGTTGTACTAAACTGTTCAAAGGGATTTGGTTGTTTTTCAAAATAATCAAAAAATGTAAGCGTTCTATGCTGTGGGTTCGATTCCCACGTCTGGAAGAATGTTTGAGTGACGATCATTAATGTTTCCAGTGTCTGGGAGTTTATCTATATACACAACACGTAACACAAGCTACCTATGCTTACCTTGGGGCTATATAGCGATGTGTGTATTGTCCTATAATATGTATATTTATTTATACTAATATAAATACCATTTCGTTATCGCAGCTAATGTTGCAAGTAGAATGAAACAGCTCTTCGCCCATTTGATACGCTGCTTTTGACCCACAGTACGGGTAGTGTACGGAACCTACAAATAATAAATAATCAATTTACGGCCTCCGTGGCGCGGTGGTATGCGCGGTGGATTTATAAGACCTGGGTTCGATTCCCGTCGGGGCAGATTGATATTTTTCTTAATTTGTCTTGGTCTGGCTGGTGGGAGGCTTTCGCCGTGGCTAGTTACCACCCTACCGACAAAGACGTATCTCCAAGCGATTTAGCGATTTCTAGTACGATATCGAGTAGAAACCGAAAAGGGGTGTGGAATTTTATCCTACTCCTAACAAGTTAGCCCGCTTCCATCTTAGATTGCATCATCACTTAACATCAGGTGTGATAACAGTCAAGGGCCAACTTGTAGTTGATAAAAAAAAAATAGTGATGCGGAACGCTAAAACAGTCTGCTTTAGATTGAAACACAGCAGCTGCAACAAGCGTATCGGCAGTGGTTCCCTGAACTGACACAAAGCATCTTAGCATACTGATGTCGTATGATGATGTTCGCTTCAGGTGCGCGAACACAACTTATGGTCTGATATGAACGTGGACAGCGCGATGGTTTCGTCGAAGGTCAAGCTGTCGGGGAAGGGTTCTCCATCTGCTGCGCTGGGACTCATCTCCATCAAACGCCACGGAGACTGTGACCCCAGGCCACGTAGGCACGTACGTGCCGTCCTCCATCTGTATTTGCTTCAGGTGCGCGAACACACACTTGTGGTCTGATATGAACGTGGACAGCGCGATGGTTCCGTCGAAGGTCAAGCTGTCGGGGAGGGGTTCTCCGTCTGCTGCGCTGGGACTCATCTCCATCAAACGCCACGGAGACTGTGGCCCCAGGCCACGTAGGCACGTACGTACCGTCCTCCATCTGTATTTGCTTCAGGTGCGCGAACACACACTTGTGGTCTGATATGAACGTGGACAGCGCGATGGTTCCGTCGAATGCCAGGCTGTCGGGGAAAGGCTCTCCGTCTGCTGCACGGGGACTGCAGGTGGCCGCGGCGTCGGCGCCCCAACCCTCGCAAATCTCCATCAAACGCCACGGCGACTGTGGCTCCAAGTCGCACGACACCTGCACCAAAGATACCGGCGACTGCCATTACTTCAACGGCCCCCTACAAGGCCTCGGCCTCGAATCGGGGATATAAAGCGCGGATCCATCACGCAGCTTTATTTCGGGTTGGCAAGCTCAAGGTGAGTACACTGCAGCGCAGCGGTATACGCGCTGGATTTATAAGACGGAGTCTTGCGTTCTGGGTTTAGTGGGGTTTAAGTATTTTTAAACGAGTTCAATATGAGGAGCTTCTCAATTTGACAGATTTTTTTGTATGTTCATGTAAATCTTCATCGTTTATGATTTTGATGATTCTTTTTTGTTGGAAAGGAGACAGTCTGATGGTGGTACGATGACAAGAATACCAGGACTGATGATAGGATCCCGGAGAAATCGAGTGGAACTTTCAAAAACTGTAGAGTATCGACGCAAGTCGCATCCCATACTTTTCTAACTTCCATGGAAGGGGTCATACCATCTGGTCTCTTACCATCGCTGCGTGCCAAACCGATGGGTTCATATACAGCTGGTACTTGAGCAGTAGCAAGAGACCGGCGGATGAAGCCGTTCAGGGTGCCGTGGCAAGAGAAGCGACCTGCGCTTCTCGAACAGGAGAGTCCATGGTGGCCAAGGGGATCAACGCTGTCACCAAAGTGGCATCGGTGAGGCTGGGTTAAATTTGCGCCAAGCCTAAGACCAATCGCCAACGAAAGGGTGGTGTGGTCTAACATAGTCCCCAGGTTTCTAGAAGGGAGAGCATGGAGCCAATAACCGGACTCTTTCACAGAGACAGCGAGAAGACGAGCACGGCCAATTTTGGTATTAGCACTGCCTAAAAGGGAGTTAAATGATTGTTTGCTTAAAATGTCATCCCACTGTCTTTGTATGAAGAGAGAAGCCGGCAGCGTATTTGGACTAGGTCCATTCATTTCTAGCCTCTGCCAAATATGACATCTCTGAGGTTCCCAAAGAATTATATAAAATTTTATTAAATAGAGTAAGTGTACTATAGGCAGAGGAAAGAAATGCTGGTAGAGGAAATTTTGCGAATACCCAGACCTCCATAACGGACAGGAAGAGAAGCGTGAGTCCAAGCCCGATTTGATATGGGACAATTTAAGATGTTAATGAGAATATTTTTAACTCAAGAATCTATGGTTTCCAATGAAGAAAGATATTTCCAAAGCGGTGCACATCTTAAAAAATATGTCAGTTTTGGTACGAATAAACAAAATCTAACAAAAGTGAGAGCCATATGAGGGCTAATTTCAAAAAGACGATGGGAGGTGTTATTAAATTTGGAAATTGTATTTTTGATAAAATTTGGAATTGAAGCCTCCAAAACTGGAGACCCTAGTAAACGAAGTGACTCGTTGTTTAAAATTTTGATACCTAGAGCTAAATTATTAAATTTTTAAAAAAATCGCGATTTTGATTCATCTTCTAATGAATTTGGGATATACATTTCGCATTTGTCAAAATTTAGTTCTAGGCCGAAATTTAAAAATTTAAAAATAATATTGCTTAAATCATCTAGAACTGTATTCGCTTCATCAGCCAGGGTTCCATCGTCTAGATACCAAGCATTGAATTTTGAATTTAGGGTCGAAAGATTGCAGGTCCAAGAGGATCTCCCTGCTGGCAACCAACAGCTGAGTTCAGAACATTATATTTGTATAGTAATTTAGGTGGATTTTGATAGCACTGCGATAAATATAGTGACAGTTCAGGTAATTTTTCATTAATTTCTAAGAGAAGCACACTCCGGTCTAAGGAATTGAAAGCATTCTTTACGTCAATTTTAATGAGTACTTTGTCGTGGGAGTTAAGAAGGAACGTGCGAGCAGCATGAACGATAGCTTAACAGTCTACTTTAACTTCAAAGCCTAGCTGCACTGGGACAAAAGTTGGTGAAATTATAGGCAAAATTTATTAGAACAAATTTTGAAACTAAATAGCCTAGTGGCCCTACTGCCGAAAACCACCATCTTTTTTTTAAGTGCGTTCAGATTGGCTCCATAAAGAGTTTGGCATATCTCTTGAGGTACTCGACCAGATAGCATCAGGTTCACAAGAGCTGTGATGGCTTTCAGGAGACCACCGCTTGGGTCGAAAAATTATAAATAAAATTAAATATACATAACATTAGTATTACAAATTAATTAATATTAAATTATACGTACAGATATTTTAAAAATTAAAATTAAAAATAGCACAAATGATATTAAAAAACATTTTCAAAACTATAATATCTGCACTATTGTAAATTTTTCGCATTCAATTTGCAACAGTAAACAACAAAAGCAACATACGCTAAGCACATTTTTCCACACAATAGAATTTCCCGCTCAGCAAATATTACATAATAGTCCTCACATATTTATTCGCATTGCATTATTATATAATATACATTATTTCCTTGCCAAAATTTGATTTTGAGAGCAGAGCTGCAAGATGGGCTGATTAAAGATGTATGGAGGTCTCCATTGTCGGTATCAATATCAGTTGTTTCGATTAAACGGACAGACTCCGTTGAATTATTATATTTATCTATACAAATAATATACAGAGGAAGAGTTCGTGACGTAACCAATTTTCAAAATTATTTCACCAATAGAAAGCTATGTCATTGTAGAGTGTGGCTATAAAAATTTCCAAAATTAATTACGCATCTAAACTTCAATTTGAATTATGTAATCAAAGTTGTAAAAAAATTTGCTTTAATCGCATGCGCTGCGAAAACTATTGAGGATAGAACAAAACAATGTTAAAGAAAGCATCAAAATCTGTAAAAAGTTCGCGATAGCATATGCCTATCTCCTACAGATAACTCACAATAACTGCTTTTTCTCTTTAAAGTGAGTTTCTTATTAAAAATAATTAATTTTTGTAAGGCTTATTTAGCTCATATGATATTAATCAAAGATATTATCAAAATAAAAACGTGCGGTGCGCGCCGCCCCAGCCGTTGTGTGGCGATATAGGCAGTTATACATGTAATTCTTAGTTTTCTCAACAACTTCGTTTTTTTGTTATACTAAATTTACTAATTTCTTTAATCTAGGTATTATCTATTCAACTTTTTTTATTAAAATTTCTAATTAGGACCACCGTTTGATTTTTTGAAGTAATAGTATTGTTCTGATGAAATAACGTCAGAATGTGAACGAATCTCAACTATCTAGACATACATCTCAGACAAGAGCGACCACTGTATGCCGAATAGGATAGACTTCATTTGAGCATGCACGGCGTCTTGCGAATGTAAGAGAATATCAATGGCAAGCATCTTCTAGAGAGACTAGCACCGAAAGGTCTCAGCAACTAACTAACCACAAACAGAATATGTCAGACATTTGTAATAGGGAATGTAGCACCGAACGTTCGCTGCGGCTTGCCAGCCTAAGAGCTTATTACCTCTGCAGGACGTTTAAGAGAGTCTAGCACTGAAAGCGACTGGCTAACACAGACATAATACGTCGAACATACGTGATAGGGAATCTAAGCACCGAACGTTCACAGCGGTTTGCCAGCAACAGAGCAGGTACATCTACTAGACTTGCTATCATCATAATTTTTATTTATCCCGAACTTTCTACCTGAAGTATTTATTGCGCGGGACAAACGGGCTGGGACAAAAATATTTCTAACGCGGAAGGGAGTCCGCGGGCACTGCTAGTTTTTTTTAATTATAAAAATTCTTATACAGTGAATTTATTAATAAAATATTATATTTCGAAAAAATTAAAATTGCCTTGTCAATTTTTAAATGGAATAGGCTCTTTAAATTAATACTTTTTTCTAAAGTGTACACACCTGACATTTGCTCGAAGAATCTCTGGTGACGTTGGACAATTCCTGACTATTATAGTCGCATAGTCTAAAATTTAGCATTTTGTCCAAGCACGTCATGTTGGCCCTGTTTGAACCAATCAAGTTGGCCAAATGTTGGTTATCGCAGTTGAAGGAGCACGGCTCGTTAATGTCCACGTAGCCCAAGCCGATACGGCAGCTGGGTTTGTAGGACACACCTGAAAATGATGAAGACTCAGTTTAGGCCAATCCTAGGTTTCAACACGATATTTTGTCTGCCTAGATGATAGAAATAAAGAAAAAATGTTTTTTTTTTATTAACTACAAGTTGGCCCTTGACTGCTATCACACCTGATGTTAAGTGATGATGCAATCTAAGATGGAAGCGGGCTAACTTGTTAGGAGTAGGATGAAATCCACACTCCTATCAGTTTCTACACGACATCGTACCGGAATGCTAAGTCGCTTGGCGGTACGTCTTTGTCGGTAGGGTGGTAACTAGCCACGGCGAAAGCCTCCCACCAGCCAGACCAAGACAAATTAAGAAAAATCCCAATCTGCCCCAACGGGAATCGAACCCAGGACCTCCGTCTTATGAATCCACCACGCATGCCACTGCGCCACGGAGGTCGTCAAAATTGTTTATTGCGATTCCGAAAATGTGCCACACAATACATAATATAGGATACATTATAGGACACATAGGATGCATTAAGTGCTGATGATACTTGATGCTTCTTGGGTCAGCCGAGACTATTCAGTCTTGCGCTGTCCGGTGCGGGGTCGCCATGCCAGCACCTTGCGCCCGCACCGGCTATCGGCTCTACGATACGACATACGATACCAATACAAAAGGGGAAGAACCTAACTTGTGAATATTTACCATCAAGTGTGACGTTGTTCGAGGACATGAAAACGCAAGAGCCATTGGAGATCACGCTGCTAATGCGCGCTGTGTAGTCCACGTGTGCGGTGTTGCTGTAGCAGTACTCGGGCATGTGCCAGTGCTCGCAAACCGTTTGCCACATCTTCGGTGACGTCATACTGCAACTCATCTGCCAACAGCCAATCATTTGGATTTATTTTGCACCTGAATTTTGGATTTATTTTTTCTCTCATTTATTTTCATATATAATACTAAAAGCACTATTAAAAATTTATAAAAAAAAATTTGCTCCTCCACTTGCGGGGCCTTTGAGGGCCCGATCGACCCGTGGTGTAGTGAGTAGTGAGGAACAACCTCCTCACAATACGCACCGTCTCAAGAATCACCGCCTTCTGTATCTAACCCTTCATCCATCGGTGGTATAGAGCGCCGCAAGAGTGCGTCTCGTAGTACGAATGAGAGTGTCATGCGTGAGTACAACGGGGCGACAGAGGGGGGAACTAACCTCACTGCGTAAGAATGTTGTCTCTGTTTCAGGCGCTTGAACCAAAAGTTACCGTAACTGCACCTGAAGTCCTTATATTATTATAGTAATATAAAAATAATGCTCCTATCCAATATTAAAAATATACTTACTTTACATGTGGCGTTTGAGTTTCCAGTGGTGTCCGAGAGTGAGGTAACTTTGCACATATCGATCTCATCTGCAGAGTTGTAGCAGCTTCTGACAGTGGTGGCGGAGTCTCCGCAGTCTAGCTCTACTGACACTTTCGACCCGCTGTCCGGTATAAAGTATATCGCCAGAAAACTTACTATTGTTACTATTTGGAACAATATGAATAGTGTTTTCTGGATTTTAAACCTGAAAATGACAATATAATACTATAAAAGCGAAAGTGTGTGTGTGTCTGTTAATGTTTCATATTTAACACAATCTGGCTGAAATTTGGATTGGAATTTTTTTATAGACATTTTGCCACTATACTTAAACCAAACTCGATTGAGAATGCTTGTCAACAAACAAATTTAAAATGAAGGTAGAAATGCAACACATTTTATGCCTAATAAATTTAAGTTTTATTTTTTTTATAAAATCTTATTTAAAAGATATTGAATATATAAATAAGTTTTAAGCTTACTAATATAATTTATCGTCTTGAATTCGTCATTAACAAGTTAATTAAAAAATTAGGTGTAAACTGACTAGTGATTTCTACCTTCAATTTTAATTTGTTTGTTGACAAGCATTCTCAATCAAGTTTGGCTATAGTATAGTCCATTGCACACTCCCTTGACATTCATTTTATATTCGTTTTATCAGAAGAACAGATACCAGCATAATCGAATAGCGGGCTCTCAGGATACTAGTACTTGCAGTAACTAAATAATTTTCTTCAACCTCATAAATATTTTCCCGATTCAAACTCGCCGATTCAAACTAGATAAAGAGGTATAAATTGACTTAAACAAGCTCATGATCTAGAAATACCAAATCGTTCCAAATTTACTTCCAACCGTATAAGTAAACATAATGTGTAGTTGTTTATTTATTTCATTAGAATGGTACACGTTTCTAAGTCACTAGCGGCATTGACATCATTCGGTGTTATCTTATCTAAACAGATATACGCGACATTACTGATCCTACCCTAAATCTCCACATGGATTTTGTCGAGCAATTTGAGACGTCGAGCATTTCAGACCTCTCAATTCAACCAGCCTGTCTTTTGTAATAGAAAAACGAGTTCCTTTTCAGCAACACGGTGACGTTTGTTATATTTGTGATCGTACTTACCTGTCGGCGATGACACCGAACAGCGGCTTCGCTACGAGACCGAACAACGGCAGCACTGTATATATGAGACCCACGGTGCTCGACGAGAAGCCGAGCTGTCGCGCGTACGTCGACAGATAAGGCACGAGCGGCGCGGTACCTGGAACCCAATACAAAACACTACTCAATCATTCAATATATCTAATAAAAAAAAATTTAATAAAAAATTTAATCGACTTCAAAATGCACTGAAAAGTAAAGAATAAATGCGTCATTTACTGACTTTAATTTACTTAACCATATGTATAACCTCGGTGCCATCCAAGTTTATTTAACAAAAGTAGCAAAGCACTTAGCGTCTTTAAAGTCGAAAGCTTACAGATGGCACCGACTTCATAGATATGATTAAGTAAATTAAAGTAGCTAAATGACGCATTAATTTTTTACTTTTCATTGCGTTTTGAAGTCGGTTTATTTTTTCATACTTTTTATTGGTTTATCGACAACGGACATGCGTAAAACCTACTCGTTTTAAACTATGAGTACCAACATTCGCCAGTTACTTATAAACTACCGACATCGCTGCAAATGTGCCTATGAAGTTTGAAGAGTTCCTTCGATTTAAGCTAGATTTCATCATCAGATCCTAACATGAGGACTAAGGGACCATTTTGGAGGTGTACCATTTCTAATAAAAAAAATTTTTTCTTGAGCCTGCTTTAACAAAGTAAGTTTGTCTTTTATTCGTCGTCAACCCTTTTTGAGCTCTAGCTACGGAAAATCCCGAAATTCTCCTTTAGATTGTGTACAATAGGAACAGTAATGCAACCGCCGCCAACGACTACAAGCAGATAACGATAACGATTGAGAACAATATACTACGACACTTGCGATAGTACAATTATTGAGATAATCTATTTTGTATTTGATACTCAATTTTAACCGACGAAATATTAGTGAGGACACACTTAGTACGATTAGAATTCATAGTACGAAGTAGGGTATAGGATACTGTGTATCCACTAGTTTATATATATATAGTTTATTTCAAGCACAAATGAACAATGTAATTACAGGCAGATGAGGCTCAATATGTACATCTCTTGTTGATAAAGAGGGCAGCACTTTCTACAACTCCCAAGCATGTTGCCCTGTAAACTGTTACCCTGTCTATTATCATCATGGGCTTAGGGTGATAATGTTTCATTTAATAATGATCACTAGCAGATGTTGATGATACGACCATGACCGATGGCTTAATGTACTCTTAGAGGCACTGGGGTGTTACACCACCGACTTCCTAACTCTGGGATTGGAATTTGCTGAGAGTTTCACAGAATTCTTCTATGACCCAATCTAGGATTCGAACCCAGGACCTAGAGGGTGAAGCCACATAGGCTAACCACCAAACAACAAGGCACTCTGTTTATAGGTGATGGTTATTCACTTACCATCAGGTGGGCTGGGCCACCCACTTTCTCCGTCAATTTCAACTACAAAACAATTGTATGAATATAAATAGTAGTTCAATTTTACTATGATGAATTACAAATGTTCCACTTACCAGCATTGAATAAAAAGAAATGCCCCTTGATTGGCAGCAGTCTTTTATTTACTTTCATTCTTGACGGCCGCATCGTATCTGTAAATTAGAATCAATTAATAATCATTTACTATCATCACTTTATGATGTATAGCCCGTTACTGAAATGATCCCCTCAGAAGGTACAACATGCTTAACTGATTTCAGACGCGCCCACGCTATTTCAGATAAAATCTCTAGTGACTGTATAAGTGTACAATCAAATCAAGAAGTGTCAATTCAATTTATGGCCTTTGTGTTTGTTTAGATACAAAGTATCTCATAGTGGTGAGTGACGTGACTATGTTTAGGGGGACAGCTAGGAGAGAGAGACGAATATCTTAGCATTCCATGGATTCACCGTGCGGGTGCCGGGTCCATCGCGTGGCTGAGAGAAAAACTCCGAACAGAGCCCGAGACTTGTGACACGGGTGTAGGTTTAAGGGTACCCTTTGTGACGCGCGTCAACACTCACCTCCTCTATTCAAGTTATTCTCCCTGCCCAACCATATTCGGAAGGACCCTACTAGTGCAGCTTTGGACACTCGTTCCAATATGGAGCTTACTGCACTTCTAGTAAGGCCAAGGTCTTTTAGCAGGTTGTAGAGAGACTTCACTGGTATACCCCTCGCACCCACTTCTACCGCGTATAAACTAACCACATAGCCATTTTTGGTTAGTTCATTAGTAAGGTCATAGTATTTATTCACTTTGAATACATGGTCTTTAGGGATGTTTGTTTCCCACGGCACTGTAAGCTCAACAAGTACTATACGTTTGATTTGTTTGGAAAAGAGAAATATGTCCGGTCTAGATGTCGTAATAGCTAAGTCTTCTCGGAAAGAAATGCAACAATACGTAATAATTATTTAATTAATAATTAATTACAATATAATTAAACTACATGACTAAAGATCAACGATTGATCTTCTACATACTAGCTAAGTCTAAGGTGACTACCGATCGGCGATCGATCAAGAAGTGATTCTCGTAGGCTCCTAACTTTAGAGGTAGCAGCGGTTCACGTGAGACTTGCATGTAGATCTTGCTGTGTAAGCGCCTCGTGCGACTGGTTCAGTGTGCAGGTTTTTAGGCCATCACTTACATGGCTGCGTCCTTGACTTGGCTGCATGTAACAAGTGGTGTTACACAGCCATGCCCCTGACATTATTTAGTTTATGTGTCACCAATTAACTTAAATAATATCAGAGGCATGGTCCAGATAATGTCATTAAAATAACAATAATGATAGTTGCAGACTCAGTCATGGATCTTAAAGGACAGAGAGGGGCCCATGCCCCATACGACAAATTTAAATGGTGGCAAACTCAAAATAGTAAAAAAATAGCAATAAGATGTCTTATATGTTAGTAAACCATCCTTGGACCTCGTAAGATATAGGGTTACTATTCAAATATAATGTTTTACACAGCATTTTTTACAGAGGATGAACATTCCACACTCAATTGTAATTACATTTCTGATTATTCTGATATAGTAAGTTCAGTTCACCAAGGCGCGCCCCACTATTTGTGGCAAGGGGAAACCGAACATCAGTCTTAAGTCCACCACAGCTCAGTGTACATGGCTTGGCACGGTGTCAGTGTACACACTTGATTGGCTTGTTACAGTTGATAAAGATTTTCTAAATTGGTCCAAGTCTGGCTGATGGGAGGCTTTGGTCATGACTAGTTACCAACCTAAAAAGGATGTTTAACTCCAAGCCGTACCGTACTGTTCTGGTAATGTATTGTGTAGAAACTGAAGGGAAGTAGATTTCATACTACTTCTAACATTGTAGCCTGCTTCCATCTCAGTTTGTAACATCACTTACCATCAAGTGTGATTGTAGTCAAGGGTTAACTTGTAATGAATAAAAATAATAACAGGTGTCATGGGTTCACGCTTTATAAAAACACAAGAGATATGCTAGACAAGACAGCATGGAGTCGAGCTCAAATATTAAACTGTTAGGTATGAAACTATTTAAATAAAAGAAAAATAGATATAATTGTGTATGTACTAGGTACCTGTGATCATTGTGTGTGTGTGTATGTGTGTATTAAGATATTGTTATACTGGTTAATATATATATTAACCTACATCTATACTAATATTATAAAGAGGTAAAGTTGGTAAACCACTAGACCAGTGGTTTACCAACTCCTCTCTTCTATAAGGAGGGAGGCCTGGCCCTGTAGTGGGCCGTTAATAGTCTGATAATGATGATGATGAAAGTTGGTAAGTTTGCAAATGAATGTGTTGGGGCTAATCTTTGGAACTACTGATCTGATTAAAAAATCTTTCACCAGTAGAATGCTACAATATCAGGGAGTGTCATAGCCAATATTTACATATGTATTGTATATATTAGTCCAGTAATCAGTTTTTGTCGCGCAAGTCACATTGGATTTAGAATTCAATCTTTGTTTAATTTATTAGGCATGCCTAATCTCTAGATCTGCGTGTCAGATTGTAAAATTATATTAGTTTATGGTGAAAGCTAGACTCAAGAGTGAAATAGACTATTTAATCAGCTTGCCATAAACATATATTGTTAATGTACTGTAATGTCATACAATGTTTAACAAAAATGTAGATCTTTAGTACACAGGACGGGATAGAGGATATTGCTTGACGGGAAACTATAAAAAAAATTTAAATGGGAGTGTGGAATGAGAATATTTTATATGAAAGTCTGCCTTTGAAAATAGACTGGTACATAAGAAGTTTTTACGCAGACGAGATTGCGGGCGACTGCTAGTCATAATATAATTTTACTGTGCAGGACCAACTCGACATATTTATTTTAAAAAAAAAATAGGTTAAAATGAAGTAGAGCATACTGCAAGTTAAACATAACATTCTTCTTGATTTTACTAACTTGACATTTTGTGTGTGTGCACACATTGCTACTCGTCACGTAGTAATGTAGCTCACATTCTTGCAGTTTTTATTGCACACTTGCACTGTATGCGTTTGAAAAACAAAAAAGGACGCGCCGTGGTGGATTGAACAATCTATATTGATCTGACGGTCTTTTTTACAATTACAAGGTTTCGATAAAAAATCTCTGACGTAATATATACCCATATTAGATTAATAACCGCAGTTAGATTTATTACAACAATACACAAAACGGATTTTCCCGGCCGATTACTTTTTAATAACAATTTGTTTCACTTGCCTTGACAAAATAACGTATTAACAACTTTCTATGTATGAGTGTCACTTGATTGCTGCTCAAAATGTGAAGGCAATATAAAAATAACGTTAGTTTTAATATAATAAGTTTGTGATAAAAGTAAATAAAACAATAAAAAGATTATTAAAAGTGCACACCATAGTAGTGTAGCTTACAAAACACGTTTGTTTTGACTTTTTAGAGCTATGACACTTGACAAATGATAGATGATTTATGGCGTTGACCACAGACTGTTTGATAACCACTATACCACTAATTATCTAGAGAGGTTATAATCTTGTTTATGTTAAACAAGATTATAACCTTATATATTGATTCATCATTATCACTAACTACCGATTTGAAATATGAATTTTATGATTTTAATAAATAATTTTAATTTAATTGTAAGAAGTATCGGTCACTGCGCTTTTGTTATTACTATTTTAATTTTAAGAAATTTACTTGTTTATTTAATTTTAATATTATTTATTCAACAAATAAATCTTTAGTTTAATGTCAACGAATTCAGCTTTAATATATTGTGCTTTAACTGTGTATAGTGTAAAATAACTCTTTTACTTTACATTTTGAAAATGTGAATATTAATAAAAGGTTTTGAATTTTTCAATTATCCTTTTTAAACTTAATTTAGTATAATTCAATTTATTTGTACGAATATACTATATAGCCGACCTGACCGTGTGCGATACTTCGGACACAATTTATGGCAACTAAAAAATACGATTTTAATTGTCATAATTCAGAGTCTGAACTTTCATAACATGTTACTAACTTTTATCAGAAAAAATTTTGTTACTTCAATTATACAGTCCAGACGATTCATCTCTTTTTAACCCCCGACGCAAAAACGACAGGATGTTATAAGTTTGATGTGTCTGTGTAAACGTATGTGTATGTGTCTGTCTGTGACATCGTAACTCCCAAACGGATGATCCGATTTTAATGCGTTTTTTTTTGTTTGAAAGGTATATTAGTCGAGCTCGAGAGTTTTCCGCCAAACATAGCTAAAAACAGCTATGTTTGGTGGAAATCGGTTCAGGTCTTCAAGGTCATCAGGTCATTTGTTAGGTGTGATAGAAATATTACACGCTCAGTTTGCTTAAAAGCATGTGTGTGATCTGACATTTGAAACACTAATGTCTTCTGGAACCACTGAGCTGGTCTGATGATAAGGCTCGAAGGTAGGAGACGTAACCCTGGTCTACCTTTTTAGTAAACCCATCTAGTTTGGGCTCGTTGTATTTGTCTTGACTGGTTCTTTTCATGTTTTTAATTGACGAGGACCTGGAAATGGGATGTGGCATATGAAACCCTGGAATGCCAGAATGAAACGGATAAACTTATTTATATTTTTGCTGAAGAATGACCAAAGTTTAAACTTTATAGCTAGATAGCACCTTGAACTATAATAATTCCTCTGTTTTAACAGATGCCATTGACTTACTTTATTTATGCGATTTTTCTTGTAACTTCTTTTTTTTAAATTAATTATATTTTTAAATCTAATCGATAACTTTGTTTCAAAAATTTTTAACAAAAAATAGAACCGACTCACGCACTAAAAAGTAAAAAATAACTGTGTCATTTAGTTACTTTAATTTACTTAAGCATATCTATGAAGTCGGTACCAGCCAAGTTTAAGGAACATTTATTTTACGTAGTAAAGCAGTTTGTGGGTTCTAGGTAACGTCCTTGAAAGTAGACCTTGGCTGGTACCGACTCCTAGATATGCTTAAATAAATTAAAGCAACTAAATGACACAGTTATTTTTTACTTTTTAGTGCGTGAGTCGGTTCTATTTTTTGTTAAAAATTTTTATTTCTTACTTTGTTATCCTGGGGAAATTGAATGTTATATTAATATTCAATTTCCCCAGGATATCATCAGCAGATCCTAACATGAGGACAATGGGACCACCTTGGATGTATGCCCTTTCTAATAAAAAAAGAATTATCAAAATCGGACAACACTGTAAAAAGTTATGCGTGGTCATACATATAAAAAAAAAAAAAATTTTCGTGTCGAATTGAGAACCTCCTTCGTTTTTTTTCGTCGGTTAAAAATGTGTAGGTATCTTGTTTTAATGTAAATGTCTTTTTACGTCGTGAAAGGACTTAAATAGCAGAATACTACACTATGAAAAGTTTAAAATCCAAGATGGACATCACAAAAAAAATGGTAAATTTGATTTTAGTCGAGGTTTTTTAAATTTTGAATTTAATAGTTATTCAGTTTTAATAACATGTAAGTAATTCTTGCGTAAATCGAATGTAATCTGAACCAAAACCGTGAGAACAACACTATTATTTTTAAGCTGACCACATTATTTTTACGTTTGACATTTCTAGTTGTCAATTCTGTCTCCAGATGTAAAAAATATAATATACTCGGTGGTGGCCTGTGTTGTGCTTGTGCCTGCCTGTCCCTGTGTTTTTGTGTAGCTCTGCGTGACGTTACACGTGTATTTTGTAATTTTGTATTCGTATAGCTTATTCATCTTTAAGAACACGTTATAATAATATTTATACGTTTATACATCAGATAATGTATTAGTTAAGACAAATAATATAAGCAAGTTCATGACAACTGGCATGAACAGTGGAAGTGCTTAATAGTCGATAGGCGTTGGCGATTTGAAATCAAGATTAAATGCTAAATGCAGTTTAATCAGGCAGGTGAGGATTGTTTTTCAATATTGTCCATTATTACCTACTTATTCACGTGTAAAAAAACAGGTAACTGACAAACAAAATAAATACTACATATAACATTAAAAATGGCGGCAGGCGGTAAAAGACATTCCTAAGACATTTTTACGTCTTTATTATAATTTTAAGTGTTCTTTGTCATTAAAGTGTTTTAAACATTAGTTTGTAGTAACGCAAATAAATGTAACAATAAATACCCATTAGTAAGTGTTTCCTAATTACTTTCTACTAAATACAACTTAACTTCAATAATAACTGTCATTAAAAGAAACGATCAAAGCGATGTCCTAAGGCCTGTATGCACCAAGATTTCGGCTATCATGAGCAATGGCTAACATAAGCTAACTGTCGGTTAGTACAAAAATTTACTGTTCACCTGTTGATGATCTTTATGAGGTAGTGTAGGCGGTGAAGTGTAACTTATACTTGAATTTTTGTGGAATTCTGATGTATGTCACTTTACTTAGCTTTGAGGTTTTATTTTATTGATATGAGGTACACCTACCGCTAGTACACTTGTATATTTACAGCAAATATATATATTGTTGGGGACCATATGCCTAGGTAGTTACTAGGTACACACAACTTATGTGAGTTAGTTGCTCCAAACAAAGATATATACAGTCATGTGTTGGGCCTTCAAACACTAAATATCTAAACATGTTAGCTATAAAATAACATCTTATTTCATAGCTAACCAGGTAGGTTATTTTTTACACTCATTTATTTATTTACAATTATTTTAAAAATTTTTAACAATGCTTCTAAAATTATAAAAAAACAAAACACTATTAAAAATTTATAAAAAAATTATTCCGCCTGCTGCGGGGCCCGGGGGTCCAAGCAACCGGTGGTCAGGGCTCCAGAGTGAAGAACCTCCTCACAATGCGCGCCGTTTCAAGAATTACTGCCTTCTGTATCCGACCCTTGATCCAACAATTAAGCGAAAGCTTTTTAAGATGTTCGTCAAAGCTTTTCGCTATAAGACCGTTGACTGAAACGACTATAGGAACAATCATTGTTGAATCAACATTCCACATGGCGGTAATCTCATGAGCAAGGTCCAAGTATTTTGATACTTTTTCCTTTTCAGCTTTCACCAGATTATCGTCATGTGGAACAGTAATATCAACAATCATTGCACGGCGCGTTAATCGATCAATTATCACTATATCAGGCCTATTGGCTACAATATACCTATCAGTGATAATTGTTCGATCCCAGTAGAGCAACGCACTGCTATTTTCAAGAACTGACGCTGGGTCGTACCTATAGTAAGGCACCTCAGAATCGACAAGGCGATACTGAAGAGCAAGTTGTTGGTGGATTATCTTGGCTACTTGATTATGTCTGTGCAAGTATTCGCCATTAGCAAGATGAGAACACCCGGAAACTATATGTCTGAGGGATTCCCCAGGTTGATGACACGCTCGACATATGTCTAGAGTGCCATCTTTCATAATATGTTTCCGGTAGTTTCTCGTCTTGATAACTTCGTCCATAATTGCACAGACAAAACCCTCGGTTTCCCCAAAGAGGTCACCGAATTGCAACCAAGATACTGATGTTATTTGATCTACATCCGGCCCCGTGAGGGCCTTGTAGAAACGTCCATGCAACTCCTTACTCTTCCATATCGCCACACGATCTGAGTTACTAATTACTTTAGGCTTACGCCAGTTCTTTTTACCAAGGGATAGTGGGGTAAAACCCTTGTCCACTGCAACGACATCCTCATGCATACCCACATTTATCTTGAGAAAATAATCTCTGAGATTGCACACCTCACGATTATGGAGGTTCTTGGCGTTCAAGAAACCACGTCCTCCACACTTGCGTGGGAGGTACAATCTCATTACAGATGAACGTGGATGGTGCATCCGATATGACGTCAGCAGTTTGCGGACTTTACAGTCCAGGGAGTCCAGTTCAGTTTGAGTCCACTTTAGAATGCCAAAAGAGTATATGAGTAAGGGCATGACCCAGCTATTGTAGGCACGCACCTTATTACCACCTGATAAAAGACTTTTTAGGACTTTTTTCAGGCGGCCAAAGAAGCGTTCCTGCACTAGTTGTTTCATATTCCCTACCTCAATACCGAGTGCTTCTGACATTCCAAGGTATTTATAGGTCTCCCCTTCGCAAAGTGATTTGAGAATAATAGTTTCTGAAAGTACTATATTCTCAGAGCTCACAACTCTACCTCGCTCGATATTGATTACCGCACACTTGTCTACACCAAATTCCATCCTTATGTCACTGCTAAAGGTTTGAGTGATATTCAACAATGACACAAGGTCTGAACGCTTTGATGCATACAGTTTGAGGTCATCCATATAAAGCAAGTGAGATATGAGCTCACCACCCCTGCGAAGGCGAAAGCCTAGCTCTGAATCCATCAGCAAAGTACTGAGAGGATTAAGAGCTAGGCAAAACCATAAAGGGCTCAAACTATCGCCCTGGAAAATACCCCGCCTAATCCCTATCGGTTCTGTCAATTCAGAACTCTCAGAGATGCCTGGATGATTAAGGACTGTCATCCACTGACTCATGCACGACTCGAGAAAAGAGCATAGGGTTGCATCGACCTTGTACAACCGCATGACCTCCATGAGCCATGAATGAGGCACTGAATCATAGGCCTTCTTATAGTCAATCCAAGCAGCTGTGAGATTTTTTCTGTTTCGCCGAACCTGCTGGCAAATAGCAGTGTCAATGAGGAGCAGTTCCTTCGTACCACGAGACCGGGCCTTGCATCCATTCTGAGTTGGGGCCAAAATATTATTTGCATTAATATGCATTGTTATTTTTCTAGTCAAAATGGATGTAAGGAGCTTATAGATGGTAGGTAAGCATGTAATCGGTCGGTAGTTTTTGGGATCCGTGGTACTTCCGGATTTGTATAATAGGAACGAGACACCAGTTGTTAAGAATGTCGGTAGCGATCCAATGTCAACGGCGCTTTGGAATTGCATTGCCAAGATTGAATGCGCACTACGGAACCATTTCAACCAGAAGTTGTGCAAT
This sequence comes from Mycalesis mineus, assembly GCA_034621355.1. NCBI lineage: Eukaryota > Metazoa > Arthropoda > Insecta > Lepidoptera > Nymphalidae > Mycalesis > Mycalesis mineus. The sequence continues at coordinate 24,249,494 of CM067908.1, read as the reverse complement.
CCATCCGGACCTGGACATTTCCAGTTGGAAGCCGGCCGAATTGCACAACCTACGTCTTCCGCAGTTATGGTTATTGGAACCATTTGTTCTACCGTCGCGCATTTCTCCTTGACAATACTCATCCAAACGCCGGTTGTGTGATCAATGGGGGCCGACCAGATGCTACGCCAAAAATCTGACATAGCATCAGAAGTTGGAAACTCTCCATTAGTCACACAAACACTAGATTGCTCCCAGTTCCTATATACTTTCCGTTGGTCACTTTGAAAGATCCGATTCTGATAGTATCGGTCATTGCGCTCTTTATAACGCCTGATACGTTTTGCCCATGCATAGACTTTCTGCTTCAAGAAGTCGATGCGTTCCGTGACACAGTCCAAGTACTGGGACGGACGTGTATCAGTCCCAGCAAAAGCCTGGTTCACGAATCGCATGATCCTAGGGCGGTTATTGCCCTCCTTAAAGCAGATTAGCTTAGCAATGAGAGTTCTAGCCAGTGTGATACGCCTTTCGATTCTGGTCTGCCAAGCTGGAGCTTGACCCGTCCTCTGCGGGGCCGTGCGTGGTTCAGGGAATCTAACTCCCGCGATTCGACAAGCCGCAACGGCTCCACAGTATAGGATCGAATGCGTATCACTTAGGTCCTTAGATGTTAAAAGGTAATTACCTAATATCTGGTCTAGAACTCCCACTAATGCCATATTTCGTCTATGTATGGGTAACCGAGGCAAACGTGGTCTTAAATTAAGAGGCATATACCTGTACATCAGAATCGCATCCTCCAAAGTTCTCCTCAGTTGCTCATCATCCTGGTTACTTACTGTCAGATCGATACCACTCTGTAACTCCTCTTGGATGTTAATTTGCAATGCTGTTTTTGGTATTGCATGCGGAGGTAAGTTACAAGTGGTATTAACCTGTGGTAGAGTTGAACGCAGCCGTTCAAGTATTATTATTAGGTTATTATTATTAGCATGATGAGGCTCGCTGTAGTGGATGCATTTCAACTTTTGGATCTTTTGTACTCACACCGCCTTTACCTCCCCTATATCAGTTCAAACACCCACTCTTTGGAGAGTTGGAAAGTTGCTTTCAGGTTGGAGGCGCAGTAATTCTTTGGTAGTGGATATGTCACTCCCAGAAGATCCATTCGCTGTTTAGCCAGTCCGTCATGTTCACTCAAAATGTGTTCAAAAAACCATCTAGGTTTAACTCTGTGTTAAACATTTCATAAAAGTACTCTATATAGATAGTAGTAGTAGTATAGTTACTCAAAAGAATAATTAGTGAAAATGGAATTAAAAAACTGACCATTAAAATTTATATAATAAAATAATATCATCTATCAATTTTATTTCAGATTCGAGCGGCAGTAACAGAGTCGGAGTGGATGAGAATTTAATAAACTTTAAACCATCACCAAATTTTAAGAATATGAAAAAGTTTATAAAATTCCGTTCTGAAACGACAACAGGTGGCACCATTCAGCCAACGCCGGTTGCCAGTCATCTCCCCCCACCGCAGGCAACCATCAGCAACATGGACACGAATGCTCTTCTGCGGCCCGACTGGCACAGCCCAGATGTTCAACCGCCTCTTCCTTTAGATCCACCGCCTCCCGATGATGTTTTGCAGGTGCAGGTGAAACAAGAAAATGTAGATACCGATTACGAACCTGTCCAGGTATCCAGAGTGGAACACTCCGAACAGATGGAGTCAGAAACTAATGAAGTTCCGAGCAAAGTGTGCAGGGACTTCATAAGAGGGACATGCAAAAGAGAGGCCACGTGCAAATATGCACATAAATATGACCTCTCCCAACTGGGAGGAGTATATACCTTCTGTAGAAAGTTTCAAAATTCAGTGTGCACTTTCACCAACTGCAAGTATGTGCATGCCACAGTATTTGAAGAGCAAAACTTCTACAGGACCGGTCTGTTACCCCCGCATGCGTTACAGCACAAGATGAACAATGTGCTGCAACCTCCACCGCCCCCTCCGCCTGAAGGTAAACATGTACTCTGCAATGACTTACTGTTGCACTCGCACTGTGCTCTAAAAGTACTGGCAAGGTAACAGGTCATTAATAGATAAATTCTTTTTGTTTCAGAAAAATTTGTGCCTTTCAATATGGATTTCTCCAATCCTCCACCACCGCTACCTAATAGGTAAGTTATAAATCCTAATGCCTCTAATATAAATCGTTTTTGTGCTATTATAAAAAATTATTGTGCAGTTTATAAAATTAAAATTATTGTGAAGTATATTAGTATTTCCAATTTGTCGAAATATGGCTTTCAAGAATCAGTAGGGCAATTCCATTTGTGACACTACATTTGACCAAGATTTCACTCATGTTATTTTGCCAGATATTATGATAACTATTATGTTTACAGTTTTGAATTTACTATAGTTTTGTAGCCGGATAGTCAAGCTATCCCTTTGTTATACCAGTATACTTAAGATGAGTAGTGAAATATGATTTAAAAAAAAATATAAATGTGACTGACACAACATGCAAAAGGAAGTTACTTTCGAGGGTGTTTCTAAACTTCACAAATCTTCCTCTTTACAGTCTTTAAAATTTGAAATTGTATCTCTAGCTAAAGTACATAAAACAAAGTATTAGAAAATGGTAAATTAAACTATTTTCCCCCAATATAACAAATAATGCTTTTCACTAGGGAAATAATTGGGACTAACTTTACAGTGTATCTGACACTACAAAAATGATTGTAGTCGTTTACGAGTTATTATTAAAATTAAAAAAAATCAACACCAACATTAGGTAAGTAATTCTATCAACTAGGAGAATTAAATTTTTTGATCATGAAGAAGCAATCTTAAGAATGCAAGAGAGAAAAATCCTTTTATTCTTTGACTGACACTACAACTTCACTTTATATTCTTTTCAAAAGAATATTACTTTCATACATGATGTTTTCATAAATTATTATAGACTGCTATTTGTTATTTCATTACTTAGTGAATCATTATATATCAAACAATGCCAATTATTTTGAATACTTTCAGATAAAATTTAATTTAAATTTTACCTCTAAATATGCTATCAGTTGGTACTTACCGCGCCGACGTGAAAACTACAATTTTGTCATAAAAATCAAAACCAAAACTGTGTAATTATTGTGAAAACATAAACTACTATACATTTGCCACCATACTAGAGTAATTTCAATATTAAAATTTATTTTTCTTCATTAATGGTAGATTTTTCCGTGGATTTATCCCAGAAGATTTTAATCAGCAATCAGATAAAAAATGCATAAGGTCTATCTATATATAGACCTTATGCATTTTTTTTACTTAAAAACTGTTTTGGTGTCATGAAAATAGCAACATGATCCCATACGGTGTAGTTGCAGTGAAAGCTAAGATAAATGCCGACTGACAGACCGATTTAACAATTCAATTAAGATGGTCTTCAGTATCGAGTGCTGTGTTGTGTCCCAACTATTTTTACCTAAATAGGTAATTTTAAGTTGCACCAATTTATGGTCTCTTTTTAATTTTCAGCATAGATAAGCCAATAATGGCGACAAGTTCTGCTCCGGTATATCCACGATACATCCCTCCCACTCAAGTACCGACGAGTGAAGTGAGTTCAACAAATCGCAACTGGAACAACATGGAGCCGAGTGAGTACATTTATATTTTAATAAATTCAATATAAAGTAGAAATAAAGGTGAAAACTAAAACAAGAGACCTAACAATGTAAGCCAAATAAAATAGCTTTATAATTATAATTTGTAAATACATCAGTAGAAACCTTGGAGCTAGCGGGGTTCAACCCAAAAAAACAAATTATTGTCTAAGAGCCCTGCGCTTTTATCCACGCAGATTCCATTCCTGTGATAATATTGGGATAAGAAGTAGCCCATGATGTGCCAGACTATAATCTATCTCATTATCAAATTCTATCTAAATGTGTTTAGCAGATGAGCTGCGTTGAGGCAACAAACAATAGATTTAGTGTTACTGAGTATGCAATACCTGTGGGCATGTTAACTGTTCAAGCTGTAACTTGCGGTGCATTGCTCTGTTGCAGTGAGCGCGCCGCCTTGCGAGCACGCCTACAGTGAACCCTTGTGGCTGAACAAATGCAATCACTGCGACATCATGGAACTCAGGTTTGATAACATTCCGATCGTGCCTAAAGAGTGCGTGAGTGCAAGTGTCAGGCTGCCTATCCACCGGAGTGATACCATACATGTATCTAATCGAAAAACTAAAAGCTCCGTTTCCCCGCTCCGCTTACCGGTTTTATATGAATTTTTAAATGAGCTCACAAGCCCCTGTCCACTAAAGAGGCGGAGATTTTGTGCAATGTGTGTTAATATTTCTCGCTCCGCTCCGGTGGATTGGCAGCCTTAGTATAGCCTCCGTCCTCTGGTAACGTCGAGGGAAGAATCTGAGACGGATGACGGCCTCCAGGAGCCGAGGGTGCCTGCGGCCGTATAATGTAGGTGCGCCCTGGGGACGTGTCGCTATTTTGTACGATCTTGTTATTGATAACATTAAAGGTTGCAATCATACAATGACGCAAAATTTTCGATTTTATATTACACTATTATTGTTTGTAGAGGGGACGTCTTTCAAGCCCAGACGGGTGGTCAGCCCTCATTAGAACCATTCCACCCAATTCCCGTGATTGAGACACAGGTTCACTGGTGTCTCGACAGTGCCTCCCCCTCCTCTCAAGTCTACCTGTAGCCTTCGTGAACCTAACAATTCCCCCTGTGGTGAGGTTCGTCAGGTCTGCTTCACTATTTCTATCCTTACCTAGTATCTCCCATCTTACCAGCGCGTACATGGCACACTCAGCTATGAAGTGATAACTGGTCTCCTCCTCGGCACACTCTGGACATGAAGGATCATTCTTAATTCCCATTATCTTGAGATGCCTATTAAGTAGACAATGCCCAATTGTCACATATTACACTAGAGGACGCTCGCGGTTTTGTCCGCGTAGTTATCGTTCCTGTGGCCTATGTGTTATTCTGATATGTAAAAATCAAAATCCATTGAGTAGGTTTTGTGCGAGAGAGTAACAAACATACACACACACTCTCAAATTCATATTTTATTAATCACAATTGCTATTTGTATATTGTATTAGAAACGCTAATTTCATATTGATATCGGTATGTACATAGGTACCAGCACCTGAAGAACAAGGTGAAGAAGAAGCTCGACTCCAAGGCGCAGCTCGGCAAGAAGACGAACTTGCTCGACAAGAAGATAGAGAAACTGCGCGGTTTCTTATCGATGGTGCTCGACCCCACGGTGAATATCATACAACCTCACTTCCATCTCAGTAACAAACTCTTCACATGTCACACCTGATGGTAAGTGATGATGTAATCTAACATTGAAGCAGGCTAATTTGTTAGGAGTAGGATGAAACGAAAAGGGGTGTGTCTTTTGGTTTTTACATAACATGGTATAAGAACGCTAAACGGTTTGGCCTTTATCGGTCGGCCACAGCGGAAGCTTCCCACCAGCCAGGCTTAAATCTAATTAACCCTGCCGGGAATCGACCCCGAGACCTTTGTCTTATAAATCCACAGAGCACACAAATGCGCCACAGGCCGTTTCCATTTGAAAATAAATAGAACATCGAACACTGCTTAACCGATGGGGATTCGAAACCTTTCTTTCTTTTTATTTCTTGTCTTTTTGGCTGTCTGGCCCGGGACGGGCAGGAGAGGCAGGAATTAATTATATTATTAGAACTGTCGATAGAAAGTTCGCTCAAATGTAATTCTGATTTTCAGACGAGAATGCAGAGCCACTCCACTGATAGGTCCAAGGTAATTACCAATTTCATTAATTAACTACTTTTTGACAAGTTCTTTTCTTTCAATTACATGGTTTTTCTTTCCGGTACATTACAAAATAATATTAAAAGAAAGAAATAAACTGTCTAAATTTTAAAATACAAAGTCGGTTGAAATTTTTCTTTGGTTCCAAATACCCCCTTTTGGTTAGGAATTCCGATTTATTAACAGCTATTTCCTCATAATGTTTTGTTGCATTAAACATTGCCAAAGCTTCGCTAATAGATGTTTTGAGGGAGTGAGGGGTAGTGGGGCACGTTAAGTAATGCGATAACAAAGCTCCGCAATCTATACCTAACTATTGCGATTGACGCAGCCCGAGTGTGTATGCACCTAGTCTCATAGAACAGCTGATTATTTGCATCTTGAAATTAAATTTACATTGCTAGTTTTTGGCTTTTTATTTTAAATCTTAATAGAATGGTCACACCATTCTATTACTTAAATTTTTTTAACAAAATATAGAACGGACTCAAAACGCACTAAAATGTAAAAAATAACTGCGTCATTTAGTTGTTTTAATTTACTTAAGCATATCTATGAAGTCGGAGCCAGCAAGTTTAAGGAACATTTATTTAACGTAGTAAAGCAGTTTGTGGGTTCTAAGTAATGTCCTTAAAGTAGAAACCTTGGCTAGCACCGACTTAATGACGCAGTTATTTTTTACTTTTTAGTGCGTTTTGAGTCGTGATTACTTTTTAGTGATTTATCGCCACGTAACGAACTCATACTATACTGTCATAGTACATTATACAGCACTAGTAGCCAAAAAGCTACCGATACTTACACTAAAATCGAAAACGCTGTATGTGTGCCTATAACATTTGAAGAGTTCCTTCAATTTTCCCAGGTTATCATCATCAGATCCTAACATAATGACTATGAGACCATATTATATACGACCATATGGAAGTGTGCCCTTTCTAATAAAAAAGAATTATTATCAAAATCGGACAATTCTGTAATAAGTTATACGTCGTGTAAAAAAATAAATGTCGAATTGAGAACCTCCGCTGTTTTTTTTCGTCGATTAAAAAATAAAACTACATTTTTTTTGCGAAATCATGAAAAGAGTTACTCTCGAGTCATGTACTGAAGCACACCCGCTGCACTCGAACTGATTTAAATGTATCCGTTGTTTCAGTTGATAAAGCAACTGACCGCCTTCTGCATCGCCGACCTGGAGGGACTGAAAGACATTGCAGAAGATAAATAATATTTAAGGTAATCATTGTATCATTCTTTTATAAAGCTGGCATAGAAAGTTCACACCTGGTTTTGCCTGGGAGAATAATACTGTTACGTGCGTACGTTGGGATATTTGGAACGAGGGCACCTGATGACTTTGTTGAGACTTCATTGAGTACTTCAGCACAAATATCCAAGTACACTTCTAATATAGTCGTCAGTAGATCAATTGTATCGCTGGTATCCTTTCGATGACTTGATGATGACGAGACTTGCGACATTAAATATAGAACAATTACACAATTCTATATAGCCCCAAAGTAAGCGTACTCGTAGGTAGCTTGTGTTATGGGTACTATGATAACTGATGAATATTTTTATATATTATACATAAATACTTATAATATATAGATAAACACCCAGACACTGGAAAACATACATGCTCATCACACAAACATTTTCCAGATGTGGGAATCGAACCCACAGCCTAGGACGCAGAGGCAGGGTCACTACCCACTGCGCCACTCGGCCGTCAAATTGCGACATTGGATGTAGGCTTAAGAGTAATCTTTGTGTTTATTCTCTGCTGGAATTATTCTCCCTGCCCGTTCAGCAGCAAGTCGTAGAATAGAGCTTAGTGCGGTTGTGGTCAGGTCAAGGTGTTTGGGCAGGTTGTAGGGAGGTATCTGGTACTGCACGTAACGCAACTAGTAACAAGGTCCTTTTGCGCAGAATCGAGCAGACCGTGCGCGTGTCGTGCGAGTTGGGCTCACGGACGACGAGTGCCACAACTAGAGTGCGCCACTTCAGCTGAAAATATAATTAAAAAAATGTACTTTTCTTTAGTAATAAGTTTAGTTTTTTAATAATTGTTTGTTTGTATCACTATTATATAATAAAACTGTGACAGGTAGAATTCTCTACAGTGAAGATATTTTTGATATTTTAATATAATTCGTAAAATTTTTGTCTGTGTGTGTTCGGATTTTGGTCGGCCACGATTCTCGCTGAAACTACTGAACGAGCGAGTTCAAATGAAACGTGGCACGATTTAGTTCATATCGTAAGGTATTATAAAAAATGCTTATTTTCGCAAATACTAAAACAGAAGGGGTTGAATATAAATGATATATTCAAATGTATTTAAAGATATGTTTATGAATATTATTACAACAACTAATAATATAAAATTCAAGGATTTTATTAATTTCATCCGTAAATGGGTTACATAGGGGTTGGAAGTTTGTATGAAGCATTCTTAATATTTCAAAATATATTAAAAATACTAATTAAAATTAAAATATAATGAAATTCATAGATTTTTTAAATTATATATAGAGGTTGAAAGTTTATATTGAATGTTATTAATTCAAATATTCGAATCGAAATATCTTTAAAATGCCATAAACACTACAGGATGAACTTCTTACCAACGCTAATTTTTATCTGTCTACCTGAAATTAAATGAAATGAAATATGTCATTTTACAGTTATGGTGGGGATCCTGAAATAAATTTAAAAACCTGTATCAGAATTCCCGCTCTTCCTCCTTAGATACATCTGTATTATTTTAACAATAAGAAATGTGGAACAAAATAAAAAAAAATTGTTTAACAGGAAACTTTCAGATACTTATTTACTAATATTAGGCTATTTTAACTTTAGACATTTTATTATTTTTATTTTAAGTAAGTATGCAAGGACCGTGGCAAGTGGAGGGATGTAGTCTCTTGTTATGTATACATGTGATTCCACGCGGACGAAGTCGCTGACGTCCCCTAGTATTAATTATAACTGTTAGATATCCGATGTGTATTAGTTTAGTAAAGTAAGTACTAAGGTCAAGTCGTGACGATGATCTCGTTTTAGATTTAAGGAGATATAATTTTTGTTATAAACTAGGGGATGCAGATGATGGAATTAATCAATTAAGATTACAAAAATAAAAATTGCCTAAGTTACTCCTTAAATAAATTAAATTTTAATAAATAGCCTTTTATTTCCTAATAACAACCATTAGTCTGTTAGTGTAATGATATTCTTAGTCTTGTATTAGATATCGTTTATAAACCGAATTTGATGATTCTTTTTTGTTGAGAAGGAGATAGTCCGGTGGTGGTACCATGACAAGGAAACCAGAATCTGATGATGGGATCCTGGAGAAGACGAGGGGAACTTTCAAAAATTGTTGGGTAACTTTCAATTAGTACGTTCGTAAATTTTTCGATTAAATATTTTAAATCACTCCAATTTGATAAAGTTCTGGAGTCGATTTGATGATGAAGCCGAACTACAGCTGCAGTTACTTTGTGTTTGGGCTTGTTGACTTTGTTTTGACAAGAACTTTGCATTTAGGTGGGCTGTGACTCATTCAGGGTCTGGTGATGAAGACAAAGGACAGTTAAGGGATCTGCTCAACGTTTTACAGTAGCTACCTTGTGATTGAGCTTGATTAATATGTCTTGATGAGAACTTTACGTTTAGATAGGCTGACTGTCTTTAGGGGTATTGTCATAATAAATCTATTAATAATATTTGCTAAACACGGGTAATATGTAGATCTATTTCATTGTACTGGTAGCTTTTTTTAGTATACATTTTTTATTTGACTACAAGTTGGCCCTTGACTGCTATCACACCTGATGTTAAGTAAAGATGCAATCTAAGATGGAAGCGGGCTAACTTGTTAGGAGCAGGATGAAATTCACACTCCTATCGGTTTCTATACGACATCGTACCGGAACCCTAAACCGCTTGGCGGTACGTCTTTGTCGGTAGGGTGGTAACTAGCCACGGCGAAAGCCTCCCACCAGCCAGACCAAGACAAATTGAGAAAAATATCAATCTGCGCCACCGGAATCGAACCCAGTTCCTCCGTCCACCCCATACATGTTCCACCTCTCTTCATTGTTACGACAAAACGAGGAAGCAGTTATATGTATAATCAACTATATTAGAATTAGTAATAGACCTGCATTTAACAAAAACTGAACCATTTTTTTCATTTTGGTTAATTAGTAGGTACCTCTAGCAAAATCAGATTCAAAATCATTTGTTTCAAGTAGGCTTATATTAAGGAGAGAAAGTGGAAGAAGTAAAAGAGTTTGTATACCTGGGTAGTAAATTCACAAAAGATGGAACGTGTGAGAGTGATATTGAAAGAAGAGTAAATGCTTGAAACATGGTGAATGGTGCTCTACATGCATTTATGAATAGCCAGAAAGTGTCTCAGAAGGCAAGACTGGCTGTGCATAGAGGTGTGCTAGTGCCCACACTCATGTATGGTAGTGAAAGTTGGGTATGGCAGAAGAAGCATAAAAGTAAAATAAATGCAGTAGAGATGAGAGCGTTGAGGAGTATGAGCGGAATAAAACTGAGTGACAGAGTTAACAATAGTATAATAAGAGAACAGTGTGGTGTAAAAGAAGATGTAGTGACTAAAATAGAGAAAGGGATGCTTAGATGGTTTGGGCATGCAGAGAGAATGGATGAAAGAAGATTAACAAAAGAGATTTATGGGGCGAGAGTGAATGGAAGTGTTGGAAGGGGAAGACCTAGGCGAATGTTTCTGGACCAAATTCAGGACATTTTAAAAAATGGCCAGGTCAAAAGTACCCTAAACCGACGATCTTGTATGAAAGGATTAATGAGTGTGGAAGAAGCTAAGGTAGTATGCAAGGACCGTGGCAAATGGAAGGATGTAGTCTCTGCCTACCCCTATGGGAACGAGGCGTGATGCTATGTATGTATGTATTATATTATAAGCACTTTTGAAATGTCGAATTAGACTAGTTGTAGTGACTCTACCACCGACTCGGAAGCCAGGTTCTGTTTAAAACAACCGGGAAGAAACATAACAGTTGCTCTTTTAAAATCGTTCAATTTTACAATATTAATTGTATTGCTTTATAAAATTATTTATTCCACTTCTTGTGTGAAGTTGAAAGCCGATCCAAATGCCTCTCAACATGTCATTTAAAAATTCATCAGTAGTATAATAACACTGACTCAGTAAGTGAATTTTGATACATTGTTTAAACCTATGCAATGGCAAATCTAAAACTGAATAGGGCGTCTTGTCGTAGATAAGTACAACCAATCCCCCGAATGACTTTAGTACTTTTCAGAGACGATACGCAGATATAACTAACATATGCCCATTTCTAGGAAGACGATCATTTAATTTCAAGTAAACTTAGTTTACAAGCTCTTTTGAAATGTCATGCTATTCATAGTGAGTCGACCACAGGATTGCAGGTCTGCTAAGAAGATCAAAAAATTTCATTATATTATGTTATTTACTTTATTATGTCGTCCGCGTGCGATTAGTTGTTTGTAATACATATTAATTTCGTACCCTCTGCTTATTACTTACTTCGAATTTTGAATAATGCTTGAATAACCAAGTCTAGGTAAAAAAACCAAAGTTGAACCACATAAGTTCATTCACTATAGGTACAATAGTCGTAGGTAATCAGGCACTGAAAAAGTGAGGTATTTCTACGCCAGCCTGGTAGCCAGCTTCAGATGGAATATTCTAATAGAAGCAGAAGCGTAACCAGTAATTTATGCGCTCTGTGCCAGCGTGCGTAACTGCATCCTACAGACTTGTAAACGGGCGCAGTTGCGCCCGACAGACCCTACAGACTGACTATAAATAAGGTATTGTTTGTATATGGTCTGGTCTTTTCCGCGCCTCTCCAGGGTGTGAGCCCTATACCAGCGTGCGTAACTGCGCCCTACAGACTTGTAACTGACTGTAACTAAGGTATTGTTTGTATATGGTCTGGTCTTTTCTGCACCTCTCCAGACTGAATCTAAGCTGAATAAAAAAAAACAACTGAAAGTTGATAATCGAATGTTGCACATTTTTTAAAAGAAGAACTACACAGGTACCGTATGAAAATGTTTCATTTTAAAATCTTAAATCATGAAGGTTCTATGTCAATTCTAAGTACCTATTACAATAAAACGGCAATTTCATTCTTTAACCCCTATTACATAATACTCCAGTTGTCGAGTTACTATATACATTCCTACTGTGTAAAATATGAATCTGGGCATGTTTGGCTCCTATCGACTGGTATGACTTGAACAGTATACCTAACAATTAAACCCATGCTTGGAAGTACACACCAACTTGAGATAAGCAGTACGATCAACGATTCCTATAGATTACAGGTTTCTAGTGGTTTTGACTGAAGACTCAGCCTCGTGATCACTCTAATTTCTTCAAATTTTTATGTGACATCTGGTCCTCCTTTTCTTGGACTTGGAGAACTGTCGAAGTGTGTTGGACTACCTGTTCCTAGCAAGGGTTTTCGCCAAGTTGTCATCATTCAGCATCATTATCAGAGTCCATTGCTGGACATAGGACTCTAGTGCGGACTTCTAAGGACGGTCTTCAGCTACATGCATCACGTTGTTGCTCAAACTAGTCAACGTCGAACTATTATAGCCTTTATTCTGTGACCTCACAGGGTCAGGGTCGAGTAACCTCCAGCACCTCGAGACTACGCCGTCTACCGGCTCTTGGAATTACGTGCCCAGCCCATTGCTTCATCAGTTTCGCGAGACTTCGATCTGTCGCCGTCTTTTTCTATACATATAATAAAATAGTTATTTAAAACAAAGTAAGTCGGATGTAATGGGAAGTGTATATTCATAATACAGACCTCAAAACAACTATTTTCAAAATTTTTGTCTGTATGACTGTTCGCGCATCACTTTAAAACTACTGGACTGATTTTAATACAGTTTTCAATGGATTAAGCTTAGCGCTGGTCAGGCTTTAAGTTTTGTTTCATGGAGATCGGACGCAAGAAAAAAAATTAATTCCAGAAAAACTCAATTTCACTAAGGACGTAGCCGCGAAGAAAGTATACTAAATGAATTCATATGAAACCTGGAGGATCTAGGATACTGTGTATCCCGAAAATCAGTGCCGTTCCCTTAAAAGTCCACGCGGACGAAGTCGTGGGCGTCCGCTAGTTTAATTCTATTATAAAAAATTTTTAACAATAAAATTTTTTAACAAAAAACAGAACCGACTCAAAACGCACTAAAAAGTAAAAAATAACTGTGTCATTTAGTTGCTTTAATTTACTTAAGCATATCTATGAAATCGGTGCCAGTAAGTTTAAGGAACATTTATTTAACGTAGTTAAGCAGTTTATGAGTTCAAGGTCCTTGAAGTAAAAACCTTGGCTTGCACCGACTCCTCCGTTTTTTTTCGTCGGTTAAAAATAGACTGCAACCACACCTGATGGTAAGTGATGATGCAATCTAAGGTAGTAGTGGGTTGATTTGCTAGGAGTAGTGTATTATCTACGACAGAACCAGACCAGAACCAGAACACTAAATCACTCGACACGTCTTTGTCGGTAAGGTAGTAACTAACCACGGCCGAGACCTTCCACCGACCAGACCCAGACCAATTCTGAAATTTTCAATCTGCTGGGAATCAAACCCGGGAACCTCTAACCTCCGTCTCATAATCTAATCCACCGCGCATACCACTGCGCCACAGAGGTCGTCAAATCCGAATATACTCGTACCTATTTAAAAAGTCGACATTGCCTGTTCGTAGCTTTAGCAAGCGCATTCTACTGAGAAGAGATAAAAAGAAACTCAGCAATAACTTATTTCCGAAAAACCGTTGAGTAACTTTCAATGTAACAGTCAATTACGTCATTATTGCACCTGCATACTTTTACATACATACAATTTGTTAACAGACTTAAATAAAATTTTTTAACAAAAATTGAACTGATTTCAAAATGCACTAAAAAGTAAAAAATTACTACCTCATTTAGTTGCTTTAATTTACTTAAGCATATCTATGAAGTCGGTGCCAGCCAAGGTCCAAAAAGGATATTCTTCTGAAATTTGGCACATTTGTTCAGACGCTGATATGGACTAATATATGTGAAAACAGGGCAGTTCTGTAAATATAACATACATACGGGTCGAATTGATAATCTCCTTTTTTTAAATCTGTTAAAAAAGGCTTGTCGAGAAATCTTGAAATGTCAGCCTAGGCAGGCACGTACTTTACCTGCCTAGGCAGCAAAAACGACTTTTGTGTCTTAATTTGGCCAAGTAAAAACTACTTTTCCGAGCAAGTGAGATGAAAACAAATTTAGTCCAAAAGGGTGAGGCTATTGTAGTCAGCTATTTTAATTTATTTTTTTGTTATATTTCTACCCAGAGGGATGAAATGAAATGAATGAAATGAAATAACGTTTATTCAGCCAAAAAAAAAAATACAAAGTAAGAATCATACAAATTAACATATTTTAAATTATCTGTATTTAATCAAAATTTGGTACCACGGTTTTTCAAAAAACCTAAGAGGAGACATAGGGACATTTATCGAAAACCTGGCACCAAAAATCCAACTACCTACTGAGGAAGTACTTACACCTGTGATATTTTGGCTGAATAGGGCGCTGCCTCAGCACGATGCTACAGCTATACAGGTATAGGCTGTAGCGCTGATTTTCAGGCATGACCCCAGAGTGAACTCACGGGCTGATCGGGTACCTACGCGTTTGCCTATCGTTTTCGCTATATTTAAATTACATGAATTACCTAAACAACTAATATTTAATAATATTTATCTATACATTTAACTTAAAACATTTAAAAAAATGGAATGAAAATAAAAAGGGGGAAAATAGTAATAATAAAATAAGGGTTGTCCTGCAAAATATTGGATCACAATTTCTGACTCTCCAAAAAATGTTGCTTAATCAATTTTTTGAAAGTATATAAAGATTTAGCTAGTCGAACTGGTGGAGGTAAATCGTTCCAAATTTTGCAGGCTGACTATTTAAAAGTCCCCTTAAATGAAGCAGATCTATGAGACTGCCACGAGATACGAAGTGCTGCTATAGGTCTAAATCTGCTATCTTCACTGGCCCATTTTATTCGAGAGTAGAGATAAAGTGGTTTGCCTGTGGACACTACATCAAAGAGCAAAGTGGCTAAGTGTAGTTTCCTCCGCGCCTCCATCTTCAGCATGTTGGCGCTATTTAGAAAGGGGCTAACATGAGAACGGGGAGGCACTGGGAAACAGAACCGAGCACACGCGTTTTGAACATTGAGTAGTATTGTGTAAGCAATTATAGGGATGATCATTGAGTAGTAGTGTGTAAGCAAGGTCCGATAGAGAAGACCCTTGTGGCACGCAATTGAATGTTGTCAGGCTATTGGATTTCAACGATCCTGCAGCTTTTCCCACAACAGTTCGTTTTCTTTCGTACATAAAGTCAAGTAATAAGTTCAACGCAGGATGATTTATTCTGTAGTACCTCTATATCATTCCTAACTACTTACGTACTTACAGAACTTAATTTTTAAAATATTGTGATCCAGAACGTCAGCTTTTAGAGACCACAAAAAGAACTGCGACCTCGAGCTTCTGATACTTATTGCACTATCATTGTCGTTCTGATATCTTTTCTGAGTCAACTTAGTATTTTATAGAGTTTTGTTTGTTACAGAGAGTTGGTAGGGAATTTAGTTTTTGTTATGGTATTGCAGACAACACCGTTTGAAGGCTAATAATTTCACTCATTGAGTTCTTCGCTTTCCTGCCTAACAGGTTATTATATTAATTATTAAATCGCTAAGTCCTCAAACGATTTTTAATGAGTGTCAATCGTCGCAATGAAGTTCTGCAGAGATGCCTCGGTATGTCGTCGCACTGGGTGGGCGGCGGCGGCAACCATGTGATGGTTATTAGTGCGCGAGTTCTCTACTGATCGGCTATATTAGTGACAACAGCTAATACTACTATCAGTAAAGTTCTGCAGAGCTGCCTCGGTGTGCCGTCGCACTGGGTGGGCGGCGGCGGCAACCATGTGATGGTTATTCCTGCGCGAGTTCTCTACTGATCGGTTATATTAGTGACAACAGCTAATACTACTATCAATAAAGTTCTGCAGAGCTGCCTCGGTGTGTTGTCGCACTGGGAGGACGACGGCATCAACCATGTGATGGTTATTCCTGCGTGAGTTCTCTAGTGATCGCTTATATTAGTGACAACAGCTAATGCTACTATCAATAAAACCGTTAGTAGTATGGTTCAACGATATAGTTGAGAAACATGACACTTGAGTTGGGAATTTACCTATATATCTTAAACTATAACACAGTAAAGTGTCGTATAGGTATTTCAATGCTGTACTAGTACGTAAGCAATCTATATTCACATCTATCTACTCCTATAACACAATCTACATTTAAGTCATATATCCTGTCGAGAATTCTTTTGAAAGCTACAGCCTCAGCTTAGTTAAGTTTGATCTAGATAGATAACTGTAGACACTATCAACAAACGGAACATAAAAAAAAATTTGATATCAGTATCATATTAGGTTGCTGGCTGATTTATACTTTATTTAATTTAAAAAGAAATATTTTGAAATTAAGAAAACAACTGAATATCACATTTTTTGAGATTGTTTTCATTTTATTCAAATACACCTTATCTGGAGCGAACGTCGAGTACTTTTTCCTTCAGAGTTTGATTTAAAATTTCATTGAAATGCTGTTTTTTGTAAGTTTTTTTTAATCGTGTATCTTTCTGGAATTGAGGACTAAATTATGCCTGACCTAGCCCCAACGGAGATTGACAGTGCACTCGAATTGCGAAGAAATGGTCAAACCTACTGTAATTATATCCAGAGATCTTCGTCAACCAGTTTCAAAGATCCATCGCAGTATCCAACGGTTCAGGGAGACCGATACTTATGTGAGAAGAGCAGGACAAGGCAGAAAAAGACCCAATTCGAATAGGGATGATCGTTTCATTCGGCTTCGTGTACGTAGGAACTCCCGTTTGACGGCCGTCCAAGCCCGATATGAGTTAGCAGTGCGGGGTGTAACCGGGGTGTAACGGGGTGTATTAAAATGCGGGCATTATCAATTCCAGTTCGTATTTCGTAAAACTAAATACAAGTAGTGTTTAATGTAAGAATGTTTCATTTTGATTTGATGATTTAAGGAAGTTTGTAATAAAAATGTGTTCATGTATTGATTAGCGTTATTTTGCTGCTTGTTGACCCCTTCTGATGATGTTGCTAAAAATACATACATTCATAATTAATTCATGCATGCTGCTTACATACCTACATACCAGCTTATATATTTATTTACAATTTATTAAAATTTTTAAAACATTATTAACATTATAAAAACACTATTAAAAATTTATAAAAAAAATTTGCTCCTCCACTTGCGTCAGAACTCCAGAGTGAGGAACCTCCTCACAATACGCGCCGTCTCAAGAATCACCGCCTTCTCGATCTAACAGTCAAGCGAAAGCTTCTTAAGATGATGGTCGAAGCAATAAAACCATTGACTGAAACGACTATAGGCACAATAATCGTCGACTCAACATTCCACATGGCGGTAATCTCATGAGCAAGGTCCAAGTATTTTGATACTTTTTCTTTTTTTCCATACCAGCTTAATTATTATTTGTTTATTTTATTGTTTTTATTAAATAACCAAAAACGTAAATTTGTCTTTATTTACATATCACCAATTCTTAATACTAAAACATACATTCATGCTTCTAATACCATTTTTAATCGATGTTTTATCTTCAAAGATCAATCTCTTTCATAAGCATACAAAGTACAACCTTTACGTCCATGCCTACCGCGGAGGCTGCTCCAAGATCTCTTGATCTTCTCTTGAGTCGGTGGTCGGGCGAACCTCGTGATTAACTTACGCAACAACCTGAAAGTTTGTCACGCTGAAAACAAGAAAGTTTCCCTGGTCCTGGTAGGACGAGTGGGACCGGAAGTATACGTCCGAAGGAACCGCAGCCACAACCAAGGTTTTTCTGCCGAATGTGCGCTTTTCCATAAAATGGTCAAAACATCGACCTTAATGCGGTGCTGACGTATGACGGGGCAGGGCGTCTTATGCAGGGGCTCCATACCCTGGGTGAAGCCTCTGGTCGTGAGAGGCAGTTCGGCGGCAGAGTAGCACGCGTTGCTGTTGCCAGGAACAGAGCAGTGGATGCAGATATATTAATTAACTTGCGTAAAAAGTCACACTGCCCTGTTCCTTGTAAAAGCCAAAATTGTACCTAGTAGCACTATCCCGAGCTTAGTTAGTAAATTGATTATTACCACAACTGTTAGATTTACGGATTGTACGGTTTTAATGACGGTTGAAATATCAAGTAATGATTATTTAGTTTCTTAATTTTAAAATGTATTCATTTAAAAACAGGTTTCTGACTATGATAGGGAATACCGTACTATTAAAAAAGCTCCATAAGCTAAGTTAATGATGCGACTGCTGGGCAGCACGTGGCCCAAGACTAACAGACACTAGTAGACAAGACGGCGCCTCTAAAGCCACTGCGGCGCCGAATGTTGGCTGAGGCGGTGCTAACATTACGATGTAGACCCACTTTGACCACTAATATAGATTTAGATTGGAGATGTCAAGTTGTGGGTAAGAGGGAGAGGGTTTTTTAATGTTTATTGCTTTCAGATCAATCGATTGTTATTAATATATATGTATAGGTACAAGTAAATAAAAGTATATGGATACGGAACTTTGCCCGGCTTTTTCTTTAGAAATGTTATGTTATCTTAAAGTTAAATTAATTAATCGCCCTCGCAGACCTACGTGTACTTACAAAAGTTCATGAAAATCATTGGAGCTGTCTCCGAAATACAGATTCTAAATATTTATATATATACAAGAATTGCTTGTTTAAAGGTATTATATAGAGAGATTGTAGTGTCTATTTGTAATTCCAAAATAATAGTTTTTCACTACATGCACATGAAACTTACGCTAAAAATCTCAACATTTTAAAAAAGGGTAGAATAAGGAACTTAAACTGACTTATCCTAATAAATAAATAATAAATCAATAAATAAAATATTTTATTTCAGACAACAATTGGTCCACATTTTAGTTAAACACAATCGATTCTTTTTCTGAACATAAACACAATTACTCGCAAATAGATTTAACCTAAATAACAGCATTCCATATGTCAAAAGTAAATAGTCAAATTAAATTAAATAAAAAAATTACCGTATAAAAAAGCCAAATAAGTATAAAATTGTCCATGTTGTTATGTTTTAAAGAATTTCGGTATATTAAAATGGTAAGCTCTGAGCGTCATTATTATTTTGTTATTACTATTATCGTTAATATTCTTAATAAAATCCGCCCGAGTTTTACGCATAACAGTATAAAAATCAGCCACCCTGTTCATCGCGAACAAAGCTGACGCGCTTCACCTCCATGGCAGCCCCAGCAAAGTCCTGACGTCGAAAGCGTTATTGTATTGCACTCTGAGAGTGTCAGAGCTGGACTTAGTGTAGTTGTACCAGAGTTGCGAGATGAAGAGCGTCTGGCAAAACGCTTTGAAAAGGGTGATTTTCACTTGTCGGGAGCAGCGAGCTAATTAATAAGTACGTACTCGTACCTATAAGTACAAATAATGCCTAAAAATTAATCTTGGTTTGTCGTCTATTCGCCTGTTTATTTCTCCCGGCTAATTTTTGATATCCGTAGAATTGTAAAATATCTTTTTGTATATGATAGTCAAACTTACGAGGCTACCTTGTATTCTAACATCTCCCCGAGAATGGGTCCTGCGCGTGTGTGACCGCGCGCGCCCGCTAGGCACACTTGCATTCGAAGCAGCGACTTAGAATGGTATCGAATGTATTGTGTTACTCCCACCTGTTGACTGCTTCGTTCATCCAGTGATTAGCATATGTGTTTTATGAGGATTCAGTTTTGTGTTCCGAAAAATTCTTACTAGCCCCGGAGTTGGGAAACTACCACCGCCTCCCCAACTCGTGCCGTTGGTCGCCAAAGAATCAAACACTGCGTCTGCAATCCTTAAACCCGCATCGGAGCAGCGCTGTGTGTCTGAGCTGCAAAGCTTCTGCAGTGAACCAATTTGAAAAATTTGATAACGATGACATGTTAATAATAATAAACTAGATTTGAACATGTTGGAGAGCAGCAATGAAGAACCGGTCGCTCAGCGTCGGCCTCCTCCGGCCGGGCGCGACCTGTCTCGAGTTCTGTGGAGTGACGTTAAGATTAGCGGCGAGGGAGGCGACTTGCCGAATTTCGAGGCCGATGCACTTCGACTCCACCTCACGCCGCCATTGGCTCCCACGGCCCGGCGCAGCCAATGGCACCACGCCTTTCCCCACTCGAGCTCACCGCACGATTACATTAGGCTAAGAAAACGAACAATTTTCTACGAAAACGTAACACGCGATTACCTAATTGCACCACACGGGTAACTACGTGCAGTATGTGTTAATTCGTGTTATGGGTTCTGGTATTTTTTCGGTAGAATCTCGTCGCAGTTGAGCTGTAGGTGTCGGCGGGAATCCGCTTAGTTGACGGCGGTGGAGCGGTCGAGGGAGTGCACGGCGGATCGTCGGCTCATCGCGCCGGTCGCCACTCGGCGCGCTTTTCTCGCGAAGCGTTCGCAGCGACCGCACGGCTACGTGCTCGGTCCCGCAAGGCCGCCCGCCCGTCGCGTTTCAGTCAACACTTTCGTCTTCGCAGTATCTCGTGAGTGCTCTCGCGGACTTTGTGACGTTCAGTGATTGAAGGACAATAATCGAACTTCTCACTCGGATTCGTTAAAAGCTCCAGGATTACCGGCGAGCTGATCTCTTTAAAAGTGGGTGAGTACTGAACTTATATATTTAGTTTAGCGTTAGCTTATAATGTAAAAAAAGTACAAATATTTATTCTTTACGCTGTTTCAAAACCTTTAGGGGCTCACTCGTGCGGAGTTATTGTCCTATAAATAATGTCCTAAATCAGTGATTGCTTTGTTAAGGAGTTATTGAGGAGTTGATATTATTAAAATTGTAGGGATTACTATTTTATAGTATCTTCTTTTTTGCATTGAGACTCTACGCCTTTTTATTAAATTAAAATTTAAATTAACAACTAACTTCATTTCTATTGCGATTTATTCTAAAACTTGAGGTACCTCAAATCTAATTTGATTTTAATATATGCAGATTGCAATATATTATCTTAATTTTTAAAACACATTGTTAGTTTTGTTTGTTATATTTTTCTTAAATTTTAAATCGTTTATACTAAAGCTATTAGTTTTTATAATTGTTGACCTAAAAAATATTTTTGTTTTAGAAAAAAAAGTAAAGTTCATTTTCCACCCGTTTCCATCACGCTTTTCACTGTATTGTCTCAGATACCATTACCGACGGCTTAAGATGTATACTGCGACTTTGGCTTTAAGTCACAAACTATGCAAGTCTACGTGCTTTTGAAATGTCTTTTTGTCTCTCGAAATTTGAATTCAGGACTTCATAATTCGCAGCGGAAAATCCTTACAACTAGTTTTTACTTACACACTTATTACAAACTTACTTTTTACAAACTTTTGCGTATACGACATTATAAATATTAATAGGACGAGCATTCAAAAATACTAAATCTTCATTTAACTTTATGTATTTCTTTCCCGATAACTGGTGATAATACAATGTTTAGTAAATATACGAGAACGTATGTGCTCCATCTCAGCAGTTACTTGTTGTCCTGTGATCGTACGGATTAGGAGCTACTGAATTTAGTCCTTCGGTGGAATGATGTAATACTTTATTGTACTTTTCTCTCCGAGCAATTGTCAAATGGCACACAAAAATACGATCTATGTGATTTTTAAAGATCACTTGAAGCCGTCGGTCCTTTTCGATAGCATCGGTCGGGGATCAGTGATAGTCAAACACCGATACCCGCCAACCCGCATTAAATTGGACATAAGGTCAACCATTCCTGTCAAACATAAAGACACCTAACTGCATAAAAATGGATTTTTATGTAGTTAGGTGCAGTGACTGCATTCATGGACGTGGGTCCAAGTCCATCAACTAGAAAATATTTGGGTCTGAGTGGTTTAATTTATACTTATATTTATATAGCCCACGGCTTAGTATGCAAGAAAATTGGTGTAAACTTTTAATTATTTTTAAAGTTTCGTCCTTCGTTCAGTTATTACTAGATGCAGATCCAACCCTATTGTGAGTTACTAGATATTTTCATTATCATCATTACATCAGCCGGTTGATGACTGCATTTTTTTTGAATTCAAAACACAACAATCCGGAGCGACTGTGGCCAGCGACTCCTGCGACATGTTTACTGTCACCAGTCCACCTAGCAGGAGTCGACCAACACTGCGCTTTCCGATGCGGGGTCGCCATTCTAGCACCTTGGACCCCCAATGTCCATGGCTGTTCGAACCTCGTGTTCCGGCCATTGCCCCTTCAGTTTTGCGACTCGCTGAACTGTCCGGTTATTTTGGCCCTTCTGCGGAAATGATCACTCAGAGGTACTAGATTTAAAACATTATTATATATAAAAAGGTAAAATATTTTTTTGAAATTTTGCTCGTGATCGGTAGGTAGGTACTGTTTTCCATCTGATCGGATTCAGACTTACTTAGTAGTGTAAGAAGTCTTTTAATTAATGTTTATAAAACTTTTTTGAAAATAATTGTCAAAGGACGCCGGAGGAGAAGAAGAATAAGTTATTCAATAAAATCAGTTACAAAAGAAGATGTAAATCATCATTAGATACTCGTAGGTACTATAATACAGATAGACTATTATAAATCATCATTCAACGTTACCACTCTATTAACGACCGTCACCCTTATAGGAGAGGTAATATTGAGCTTAGACCCACCACGCTTCTCCGATGCAGGTAACGTTTCGCTATCAGATGTGAACAGGTCGGGGCCGACGACTCAACGTGCTCTGTGCAGTTACAATTAACTAAAACATTAATTCAGGCAATTCTCGCAAGGAAATTAATTGTAAAAGTTAACGTGTATACAAAATTTCAGCTCAATCGGTTGAAGGTATCTACTTCAAAATTGAGCTCAAAGATTCCACCCGAACTTACATACGTACAATGCAAGTTCAATATTATCTTGGATCTCCTATGGCCACCTTTCATCTCCAACTGATATCAACTCCATGGCGCTGTATAGGTACATACACATCAAAAGTTCAGTTCAATTGTATATTTAGAAGTGCAACTTGCAAGATTTAATTACAAACATCGGGAAATGTGAAAATGAATTGAATCAAACTTATGTTTAGATAAAATATCATAAAGAACAAAAAAAAAAGACTTGTTTGAAAGAAAATGTTTTATCCGTCTGAAATTTAATTAGTTACGAGTTCCCTTTGCCGATTAAAGGCAGCGAAGTAATAATAATTAGACGCGCCATTTCTCCATACAGGAGGGATTACAATCAGGGAAATCTCGGAATCGAGACGTTGATGGTATGGTTTCAATTTTCAATTTAGTCGGACGTTTTTAATGTTGAGTTTTAACGGCTTCCGGGGCGCAGCGGTATACGCGGTGTATTTTTAAGACGGAGTTTCTGTGTTCGATTCCCGGAGGGGCAGATTAAGATTTTTCTTCATTTGTCCTGGTCTGGCTGGTGGGAGGCTTTCGCTGTGACTAGTTACCATCCTACCGACAAAGACGTACCGCCAAGCGATTTAGAGTTCCGGTACGATGTCGTGTAGAAACCGAAAATTTCAACCTATTCCTAACAAGTTAGCCCGCTTCCATCTCAGATTGCATTAAAAATGAACCTGGTTGACCTGTTTGAAGGTATAATAGATTAGATTAGTGACAAAAGATACCTACGTATCTGAAAAAATGTCATATATTGTAAAAAGTCAAATAATGTAGTAATAAAATGGCAATAAAATAAAAATGTCAAGGTAATTTTTTTTTATGATGCTTTGTCTAAAAATGAAACCTAGCTAGATTAATTAATCACACCGAAACCCCTGCAAACAAAATTTCATGAAACATCGTGAAAATTGTTTGAGCCGCTTACGAGATTCCGATTATAAAATAAAAATAACAGGGAAGTCAACGCGATAACCTAATGCAAATAGAATTTGAAAATGATTTTTAATTTTGTAGGAATTTGCGGACATTTGTGAACTTGTATCCAAAATGTTGTACCTATCTAAAATTTTGATTTTAGACCTAATTTTATTTTTGACTTATAAATACCGATAATGATATTTATTGAAAATTCGTCTGATTTTGATAATTCTTTTTTTATTAGAAAAGGCACACTTGCAGCGATTTCGGTTTTTGTGTAAGTCTGAAGTGTCGGTAGCTTTTTAGCAACAAGTGCCGTATAATGTACTATAATAGTATGAGTAGGTTACGTGTCGATAAATAACTAAAAAGTAAGAAATGAAAATTTTTAGAAAAAAAAATAGAACCGGCTCAAAACGCATTAAAAAGTAAAAAATAACTCCGTCACTTAATTTACTTAAGCTATGCTTAAGTAAATTGCATTAATTTACTTAAGCATATTTATGAAGTTTTCTACTTTAAGGACGTTACCTAAAATCCACAAACTGGTTTACTAAGTTAAATAAATGTTCCTTAAACTTGGCTGGCACCGATTTCACAGATACAATTTTTATAAGACAGCAGCGCGTGCAACAACGATTTGAAGCGGCAATGTTAAAATTCACAAAAAGCAATCAAAATCGAAATAAATCATACTCCCATTAAGATTTTCAGCTAAAACTACCGGTTGAGCGTACAGCCGTCGAGTTATAAAAACATCCTTACAGAACAGCGCCCTAGGTAATAATACAATATCCCGACAAACTTGCCAAAGATTGTTATGAGTAGCGGTAAAGTATTGCAAAGTGAACGGAGAGCATTCCCTGTCGACCAAGTTTACATCAAGTGGGATACTTGTTACGTAGTTATCAGTTAATGGCCGCGACTTTATCCGCGAACAATTCAAGTTTCAGAGGATGACTTCAAACAAAATGTAAATACGGAAATCCATATGTATACCGCTGCATCAAAGTAGAGAGTAGAGACTTAAATACTGCGTAGTTCTAACTTCCAACTTAACTCCTCGTGGCGGAGACTCGTGTAACTAAGAAGCAGACCGCGTATAGCCTCTAGCCTGGTGACACCCATAGATGCTTGCCGGAACCACAGCCGACCCAATAACCCGAGAACCCTACGTTGGATCATGGGAAATAGATTTCTCTGTCATTACTCACACGTCTTCCGAAGGGAGCACAGTCTGTTGAAAACACCCTTCCACTCTTAACCATTCAGCGCAATAGCCTAGCTGAGTTTAGCCATCGATAAATATTTATAAAGAGGAAAGTTAATATCTGATTTGAACTTTAACAATCGAATATCAACCGCTATTTTAAGTTTTTTAGTAGTGTTGTATTATTTTTGAACTAATTATATAATTTATGTAAGGGCATGCACTTTTTAATTTTAAAGTAAAAAAACTGGTATCATTAGTTTTTTTACTTTACTCTCTAAACAGTGTAACAAATTAAAATTATCTCATACAAAGTTAACACCCTCTTTTGCCCAAGTTAATAGTGGTATTCCTAAAAATGCATTCTTATCAGACGCTTATCGTGGCGTGATATTCTAATAGAGCAAGAGCCTGCGATGGCCAGACCTTCCTTATTTTATAAAAGTTGAAATTTTCTCTGTACATGCCTCCTGTACAGGTAAGAACGACCAGCGACTATAGAGTTTGGGTTGTGGTTACTTGGGCAGGTAACAGGCAGTAAAGGTGTATAAAATAGTACTTAAAATTTGTTAGAGTATAAAGCTCAATTTTTTTATATTTTCTTCGGGATAACTGTAGAAATCTCGTCACCCATTGCCGGACACTTATGTTAGTTGCTACCCCTTGCCAGACACCCCTAAACTTTGATAAATTACAATTATACTTTCGTTATAGTATAAAAGCTAAATTTTATATATGTTACTTGGGGGCCTATAAAAAGATGTTACCTCAATAGCCGGACAGTTTTCGTGGTTTTTACATCTTGCCAGACACGTTGAAAGTCCACTGAGGTGCGACCGCGAGGTAACATCTGTTCAAATATTTCAAAAAAATTGTTGCAAATGGCTACTCAATTTCAAGCTTCGAGAATTGATGTGATCTTTGATCAATAAATTACTCCATCGATCAAAGATTATCAGCATTCTCAACGGTTAGATTCCGCGCAATTGGAATACTCTATAACTGGGCCCGAACAAATTCAACCAAGTGATTTCGCGAAAGAGTTGAAAAATTTTAATTTCAAAGAAGCTTTAGTTAATTTTTTTATTTCACATTGGGCTACTGATAAAGTAGTGCCATTTATTGGCAACAAAACAATCAATTTCAGAAAGTGTCATTCTTTCACTGTTGATAATTCCAATAAAGTTGTCTCAAGGATTAATGAAGAGTTGTCATGCCCAGCACACGAGGAAGCAGATACCAAGATAGTATATCATGCATGTAACATCAACTTTTCAGCAGAAATAGTAATAAGAAGTGCTGATAACGATATTGCGACTATAATGCTTGGTAACATGCATCGCCTTAAAAGTGATTCGGTTGTTTGGATGCTTACAGACACTGGCAATAATTTAAGGTATGTGGACCTAACCAATATACATGCAGAGTTGGCACTGTTAATTTGTCAGAGTTTACCTGGATTACATGCCATCACAGGTTGTGATTTCAATCCTGCGCTCTTCAGAAAAGGAAAATTAAAACCATACAAAATATTTTAAAAAAAGAAGTTGCGAAATTTTGACGCTAGTAATCTACCACGTTGCAAAAGCGAGCTACTGCAGCAATTTCTGCCAGCAAATTATATATTATGTACCATTTGGAATAATGCTCATTTGAAAAATCCAACCACACATCAAGCCGACAACAACGGCTGGGTATTAAAAGATGACAAATACCAGTTTAAATGGTTTGAAGGGGATCAACTACCGAGTTATGTTAGTGATTTACTCAAAACTCAATCAGGTATATAATTATGACAAATTATGATACAAAATTTTTTTACTGTATAAACTTGCTTATTTTTACCCGACTGCGTCAGAAGGAGGGTTATGTTTTTCGAGCGTATGTATGTGTGTATGTATGTATGTATGTATGTATGTATGTATGTCCATTTCTTCGGCACGCGCTACAGCCTAAACGGCTGAACGGATGTTGACATGTGAGGTGTCGTTGAATTTTTCAAAATTGTGGTAGTGACATAGGCTATATAAATTTTCAAAATAGCGGCTGTAAATGGGGGAAAAAAGGGGGGATGTGTGTATTTTTTTATCTTATCTTAGCAATATGGGTACCAATTGAAAGGTCGTAAAAAGACCACTTCAAAAATATAAATATCATATTATGTGCATATTAATTTTTTAACAAAAATGGCAAAAAGTGTACTAAGTGTACCGTCTCATTTCTATACCATAAACTAAAACTAAAAAGTCTCAAATAAAATTATTATTATAAAAACAAAAAACCCGACTGCTTAGAAGTTATAAACTGAAAAGAGAAAAACAAGGATCACTATATCTGTATAAAATTCTAAATACTTTATGGTGCTGCAGGCGGGGACAAAATACTTTAACCTGCGGGGATTAAAGTTTTATTTTTTATTAGATATCTTAATTAAAGGGGAAATTATTTTTTATTAGATATCTTAAAAAATAGTAATCGACGCATTCGTGCTCGCACCTTCAGTGGACTTTCAATGTGTCTGGCAAGATGTAAAAACCACGAAAACTGTCCGGCTATTGAGTTAACATCTTTTTATAGGCCCCCAAGTAACATATATAAAATTTAGCTTTTATACTATAACGAAAGTATAATTGTAATTTATCAAAGTTTAGGGGTGTCTGGCAAGGGGTAGCAACTGACATAAGTGTCCGGCAATGGGTGACGAGATTTCTACAGTTATCCCGAAGAAAATATAAAAAAATTGAGCTTTATACTCTAACAAATTTTAAGTACTATTTTATACACCTTTACTGCCTGTTACCTGCCCAAGTAACCACAACCCAAACTCTATAGTCGCTGGTCGTTCTTACCTGTATAGGAGGCATGTACAGAGAAAATTTCAACTTTTATAAAATAAGGAAGGTCTGGCCGTCGCAGGCTCTTGGGCCATAAATATTCTAAATAATCTGTCCGTCAAATTTCGAGTCTTTATACGAGTAGCTAGTAGTTTAGGCTGTACGTTGCGTTGGTAGATCAATCAGGATAACGGATTTTATAATATAAATTATCGCTTATTATTATTATAGGATGGGAGCGCATAATATTTTTATTCTTGTCTATTTTCTAACAGGCGTCTACCTGTTTGATGCGATTTTACTATTTTTAAATCCCGTCACAACATAGGGATCTTGAAAGCTTAACGTGTACACAATACCATTATGTTGGTGTATCTGCCCGTTTCACAATACCGAATGTATTCAACTCCGGGCTGGTATCGAGACATTTTACTGTTGAATTATTTTTTAATAGCTCGACCTTGGACACGAACTAAGAACCTTTTGTTTGATAATGACTATGGAATAATCCGTACTCTTAACCAGCCGATGGTTGCTGGTTGACGGTTGTTGGTCGATGGTTGATGGTTTGATGGTTGGATGGATGCTGTACATGGTCCTCTTGTAAGGACTTTCGTTCACCATGGTGTTGTAATCCTGCATTCAGCGGCTCCCTATAAGCAGCTCGATGTTGTCGTTCAATCTAGTGGAGACGGAAAGGTTGCCATTGCAGACCAACGCCCGTCGGCAGTTCAAACTATGTACCCCGCCCGTTGTCAATATTGTTTTGTGATTAATTTCCAATTTGGCTGGTGGGAGGCTTTCGCCGTGGCTAGTTGCCCTGCTGACAAAGACGTACCGCCAAGCGACTTAGCGTTCCGGTACGATGCCGTGTAGAAACCGAAAGGGGTGTGGATTTTCGTCCTACTCCTAACAAGTTAGCCTGCTTCTATCTTAAATTGCATCATCACTTAATATCAGGTGTGATAGCAGTCAAGGACCAACTTGAATCGATGAAATA
The DNA here is from genome assembly GCA_034621355.1 of Mycalesis mineus. NCBI lineage: Eukaryota > Metazoa > Arthropoda > Insecta > Lepidoptera > Nymphalidae > Mycalesis > Mycalesis mineus. The sequence goes on along the minus strand of CM067908.1, from coordinate 24,220,495 downwards.
AAAAATTCAATCACAGTTATAATCCAAGCTTTGTTGTCTCTATCCCTTGCTTACTCTGACCCTTTTTTAGGCTCATAGTTAAATAGCAGTTAATTACGAGCACACGACACTCTCATTTTAAAAAGTTAAGGCGTTCTGATTTTAGTTTTTTATTGACTGTAAGTTTTTATTTTCCATAATACATTATCATCACCGATATTTCGTGATTAATAGTGCAGAAGCTTTTCTAAGTTTTCTTTTATCTGTAGATATTCGAGTCTAGCCCTCCCTGTCGTCTGTACCTTTGCCTTCTTAGCATTACTGGGAATCAAAGATTTTGGTAAAAAGAGCATCTAGATTGAACCATGACTCATGATCACAGAAGGAAATTCTAATTAGAGGAGTGAATTAAACTTAAAAATAAATAAACTTATAAAATAAAAAACTTTTTAAAAACGAGCTTTTATTACAAGAACTCATCGGGAGGAATCAAACGACCCTAAACCGAATGGAATTGTGTCGATTTATTGCTAGAATAAGAGATGCTGGCGCTAGAGGCCACCTCTCCACACATTCAAATCCGCCATATTGGTTTACGTCACTTTATTTTTCGAGTTATTGTTTAGTAAGCCTTTTTATTTTATATATTGTACGAGTGCATTGAAAATAATTAATGCGCCATCTTAGAGTCAGAATGACGTCACACAGTTAACCAGGCATTGTCATCTAAAGTGAACAAGATTTCACACGAACATTCTTACATACATTGCCAGTTAGGTACTTTTATGTACCTAACTGGCTTGTAATAACATAGGGAAACCCAACGCCACGGCCGAAATGTCGAAATACAATTGATTTGATGTGAACGTACTATTATATGATTGGCGACAGATAGTTATATATGTATATGTCACAGGATACTTAACGTTGACAAATAAAAAATTATATAATAAGTAGGTGTATTCAGATTTCACTCGATGTTTAAAAAGTCAAAGACCTCTTACTCATTACTATAAATGGGGAAACGTTAAATATTGCAACCTAGCTACCAGTACGAATACTCGTATGTACGTAATGTGCTGAATAGAATCAAATTGTCTAATTCAGCTAGTAGGTAGGTGCTGTACTCTGCTCAGCAATATACTTTGTTGCGCAAAGTTTCACTACAGTACACTACCGGATGTTGTGTAGTAAAACCTTGCGCAGCAATATATGGGTGACATTCCACCTTTGGAGACTAGCAGACGTCCGCGGCTTCGGCATGACATTCGGATGTTTACACTTCGTGTGATTACATTGAAGTGTCCGAAGCTGACATAAACGATACTTCACATAATGGATATTCTTTAATCTATGCGCTTGTTATTGTTCCAAGTTCTTAGTAGGCTAGCTCTGAATTATAACCGTTCTCACTTCACGACGCAATATGGTGGTAGGTATTTGAAGAACAATTTTTCATAAAGATAATTAACGAACTTATAATAACACCGTAAGAATAATGAGTTAATCCTAAAACGACGCCAATGTTCGAAAAATCTATTTCTTGCTCTTGTCAATGGGCACTTGAAAGTCCGCCGAAAGTGAACTTAGTAAAAAGATGGACCAATTTTCGGACCGACATATGGAGGAGCCCCCGGTCAAAACAACAAGTGCTTGTCGTTCAAGCAGCTACGAAAAGTTCAAGCTACGAAACATATTCGTCCTCAGTATATACTTAGGGCCAATTGTGATCATACTGACGATGTTTTTTTTTATCAACTACAAGTTGGTCCTTGACTGCTATCACACCTGATGTTAAGTGATGATGCAATCTAAGATGGAAGCGGGCTAACTTGTTAGGATTAGGACGAAATCCACACCCCTTTCGGTTTCTACACGATATCGTACCGGAACGCTAAATCGCTTGGCGGTGCGTCTTTGTCAGTAGGTTTGTAATAGGTTCTATTTTCTTTATGTTTTTAGTTTTTTGTAACCCTAATAATAGTAAATAAATGAAGATAACAAATAGTATGCATTTACTTAAAAATATACCAAAATATTCACATACATTGCTGAGGTAACTATGACGCAGCCCCCAACGTGATGCCGGATTAATAGCAAAGCAAATAAGAGAATAAAATATTAGCATAGTATCGCTAATACTATGCCAAAAATATGGTGCAGGTTATCAGTTGGCCTTATGAGAAGGCTCAAACTATCTTAGCGAGCGATGAAGCCGAAGAATTCGCGGCGATTTTCTGCGAGATTGAATCAGAAATAGGGAAAGCCGCAGCAGAACCACAAATCATAGTCATAGCACAAGCCTCGAAAGACGTGGTGCATATATGTTTAAAGGAAAATCGTCTGAAAAAACAGGTTAAGCTAGGCTCAAACTACTCTCTGGCAGCAGTTTACAAACCTCTTCTGATATACTACATCTAACGACTAAACCTAAAACAACTGCTGCTGCTCACTACTGCACTCCTCTAGTGCCTAAAAATGTTTCCCTGAGCAATAGCAACAAACTTACAACTGACAGTGAAAACCGTATTAAATCCATTAAGTAGCGCAAATTAATAGAGCTTATATAATATAACTAGCTGACCCGGCAAACGTTGTTTTGCATTAAAAATTAAAAAAAAATTAGATGTAAATTAGATAGTAGCCGATTCTCAGACTTGCTGAATATAATAATAACTACAAATACAAAATTTGGTAAAAATCGGTAAAGCCGTTTCGGAGGAGTACGGTAACTAACATTGTGACAGGGAATTTTTTTATATTAGATATTATTTTATCTAAACCCTTTCAGTGGTATGTATGTAGCAATAAACATATAAACTTCGATGACTCAAAGACTTATCTTTGTATCGGTATAACACTGATTAACACTATCACGGTTTTACAAATAAAACAAAGTTTATACTAAGAATTGTTATGTTTAGAATATCCTAATTGGGTATTTGACTCAATTTATTTTATTACTTTATTATAATTATAAAGTAAGATGAAAATAATAACGTACGCTGCAAAAATAATAAAAATCCGATAAAGATCTGCAAAGTTACAGCCACTTAAATGTTTGGAGTAGGGGTCTTCTGTTCTTTTCTCGCAAAACGAATATTTGTACTAAGCCAATATGGCTATACTGTGGTGTGACGTCACATCACAGTATGGCTATTTCTGTCTAATCAGACATATTCAAATGCTTATAACTTTTTATTTATTTGATCAATTTAATTAGTTTTACTATATTTTAAAAGGTACTACTATATTTTAAAAGGTAAAAGGTGAAGAATGCATGTTAAAGAGATGGAAGGAACATTTCGAAAGTTTATTTGAAAGAGATGAAGCAGGGACTGACATATCCCCTGCGGAAAATAATGAGAAAGAGATCAATATCAGTGAGATTAGTATGGAAGAGATTATGAAAGCGTTGAAATGTATGAAATCAGGTAAGGCTGCTGGGTATGTCAGAGTGTCAGTCGAAATGCTGAAGGCTGGACGCGGTATTGTTGTAAGTCAGTTGTACTGCCTTTTCAACTTATGTTGGACGAAAGGGCAAGTTCCAGAAGACTGGACTAAGGCCGTTATTGTTCCAATTTATAAGGGAAAAGGGTCACAGCAAGATTGCAAAAATTACCGCGGGATCAGCCTTCTCAGTGTTGTCGGCAAATTGTATGCAAAGGTGTTGACTGAGAGGTTGATAAATGAAACTGATGGGAAAATGTGGGATGTGCAAGCAGGATTTAGGAAAGGATTGGGGTGTACAGATCAGGTCTTTTCCTTACGGTGTATAGCTGAAAAATTTTTAGCTAAACACCAAAAAGTCTATTGTGCTTTCATTGACTTGGAAAAAGCCTATGACCGTGTGGTGAGGAATGAACTATGGTCAACATTGTCCACGTATGGGGTGAGCAGCAGTTTGATCCGAGCACTGAAATCTCTTTATGAAAATTCTAGTGCTTGTGTCAGGATAAATGGGGCATACACTGAGTGGTTCCCAGTGGAGCGAGGGGTACGACAGGGATGTGTAGCGTCGCCATGGCTGTTTAATTTATACATGGACAACTGCTTGACAGATTTGAAAGAAAGTGTATTTGGTTTAAGAATGAACGAGTTACTCATCAAATGTCTTCTCTATGCCGACGATCAAGTATTGCTTGCATCGTCTGCTAATGAGTCACAGAAAATGGTAACTATTATGAATGTAGCTCTGAAAAGGAAAGGAATGAAAGTGAATGTTAGCAAAACGAAAGTAATGGTTTTTGAAAGAGATGAATATGTGACAGATTGTAATATTGTGATAGATGGAGAAAAAGTGGAAGAAGTAAAAGAGTTTGTATACCTGGGTAGTAAATTTACGAAAGATGGAACGTGTGAGAGTGATATTGAAAGAAGAGTAAATGCTGGGAACTTGGTGAATGGTGCTCTGTATGCATTTATGAACAGCCAGAAAGTGTCCCAAAAGGCAAGGCTGGCTGTGCATAGAGGTGTGTTGGTGCCCACACTTATGTATGGTAGTGAAAGTTGGGTATGGCAGAAGAAGCACAAAAGTAAAATAAATGCAGTAGAGATGAGAGCATTGAGGAGTATGTGCGGGTTAAAATTGTGTGACAGAGTTAAAAATAGTGTGATAAGAGAAAAGTGTGGTGTAAAAGAGGATGTAGTGACTAAAATTGAGAAAGGGATGCTTAGATGGTTTGGACATGTAGAGAGAATGGATGAAAGAAGATTAACAAAAGAGATTTACAAGGCGAGGGTGAATGGAAATGTTTCCACCAAATTCAGGACATTTTAAATAATGGCCAGGTCAAGAGTACCCTAAACCGACGAACTTGCATGAAAGGATTAATGAGAGTGGAAGAAGCTAAGGAAGTTTGCAAGGACCGTGGCAAATGGAGGGATGTGGTCTCTGCCTACCCCTATGGGAACAAGGCGTGATGTTTATGTATGTACTATATTTTATTTGTTATAGAATCAAGTTTCAAAAAATAATTTTAAATTCTAATATTTTGATTAGTGTCAAATAGCCAATTTAGTTACTAATCATAAGTACGGTATAACTTCGTCATAACTATTACAACATACTATTGTTATACTCTACAGGGATATATAAAAGCATTAAATACTAATACGAATATCATTGTTATTGTCACCGCGATGTACGCCATATAGACTTTATTTCGTTCTGTAGGTACATATATGTTATAATTTAACCAACATTCTACAACTCTAGAGCTACCGACCGAATACTTTTCTTCAAGTTAATAAGTTAACAATAATCTGGTTTAATTGCAATCGGAAGAACATATATGCAACAATTTTGAAGTGTTTGAGAGGCAGCTTCTTAGCCCACCATCGGGGTCGCATATTAGGGTTATATTTTACTGGCGGACGCCCACGGATTAATATTTTAAACATTAAACTAGAACTCAAAGCGAGGACTTCGTGACAGCTGCTCGACGTGCTAACTACAAACATTGAAAGTGCCGTCTGTTCCAGTGGCCCGCACCGATGGAGCTAGCGTGCCGCCCTACGACGGCTCACGCTTGACTCCAGACGACATCTCCCCTGAATTCGACATGAGCGAACTGCCAGCCAGCCTGTACGGCGACCCGCGGAGGATGCAGCTCTTTGCACAGGTTCATCCGCCGGTAAGTGACTACCGCTCCTGTCGCTCGCGCTCGCTTATCCAGATCAGACGTGCGGAATGCCACGGGGACGAAGGCGCGGACGGCACTCGGTACAACCACATGACGATGTCCTGAGCCGAAACAGAGAACGTGCTAATGTGGCAAAACTATAAAACACTGCGGGAACAAAATAAATGCATTTAACAATAAATCCGTTTGGACGCGAAAACCATAAACATTGAAAAAAGTAAGTGATTTAATACTGAGGAGTTGGGTTACCGAGATTTGACGCGCTCGCCTCGTCGCGCTCTCCTGCGGCGACCGCTTGAGAAACAATTGTTTCCGTTTTTATATCCATTTCATTTATATTATATGTACTAGTTGTCGCCTCTCACTTCGCGTGTGCACATGCACATGCTGTCAATCAGTTCATTCCAATGTGTTATGTATGACTGATTACCGTCGTGCAGTTGCTTTTCTGTATTTTAGCAATAGCAATGTTTCTTGGACAGAAAGTATCAATTTCTTTGATATAATTTTTTGTTTTTTGTTCGTGTACAAAACGCAATATTAACACTCAGTCAAGTAGGTAGTTAGGAAGTAAAAGCGTAACAATTGTACGAACTTACATTCTTACTTACAACTTAAGATATACAATTAAGTTATTAGCCAATGTGTCTTTATGTCCTGGATTCGAATCCTGAATTGAATAATACTGAGTTTTCTTCATTCTAAGAAATATTCAGTAAAATTCTAAGCCTGGAGTAGGGAATACGTTTATATTGAACTCCCATACCTCGGAGAGCACGTTAAGCCATCAGTCCCGATCACTTTCAACTATATCTAATAATGATTGTTGATAAATTCAACATTCTTCTACCCTTATGACCCTTATAGCGACGTTAGCACAGTACCTACCTACTGCAGGTTACATATTACAGTGTGAATGCGCTCTTATGCCCACACTCTCAAATAGCAATATCAATTTGCACATTATCTCATTTATTATTTGTTTTCAATACAGCTAACGTCATTTACGATCTATTCGACTAATAGCTTGAAACTTTGCATTCCGTTCAATATGAAAATACAAATGGACGGAGTTGCGGGCAAAAGCTAGTACGAGTACGTTTGGGAGGGCACTGGCTGGCTGGCTTCTCTGGTGTGATTGCCCATAGGCTAATGAGCCTTTACATTTATTATTCGTTTCAAATGGGCATAAAATTATTTATGGCATGCCCAGTTAAGTGATATAGAACTGTACTGGACATTGGGTGGATCATTTGCTCGTTCCGACAGTGCCTCTTTATGTTCAGTATAAATTTAATTTTTGTTATATTATTTTAATCGCAATGACCTCATTATTCTAGAGTTTAGTTTCTACGGCTTCAGATTGTGAAGACCTGGCTTCGAGTTTTGGATAGGGCCATTAAATTTTAAGATCAAGAGACAATTAGCTCAGAAGTGAGGAGTTAATAAAAAATAAACCGACTTCAAAACATAAGCAAATTTATCCTAATAACAAGGTATAAGAATGATCTGATAGATTTTTAACCGACGAAAAATCGGAGGAGGTTCTCAATTTGTTGCGTATATTAGTTTCATATGTAGGAACACACATAACGCATTATAAAATTTGGTATTACAAAAAAATTTAGGATCCACCATAGTCTTCTTTCTGTCAAAAAACAACTAAAATGAAAGGCGTAAAAGAATATATTGGTGATGTCTATTTAATGTAAATAATATAAATTACTATAAGGTCTTAAATTAATTTGAAGGGTGTTTGTATATTTTTATGACAAACAATAAAAAGTAAATTAGGGTGACTTGTACAATATTACAAGAAACACAATTTGATGCTGATTTAACAGAGAACGATTTCGAATTTATTGGTAGATGAGAGAGTGTCTGACATACTGTCATGAGTGTCTTTCTTATGGAACTTTAAGCAAGAGTCAAAAGTTGTAATTCATTTTTATTTTTTTAAATTACAATTTAAAATAATATGAATAGTTGTAATGTTGTGTATAGTTGGGATACATAAACTGATACTGTAATAATAAGATACGGTTCATGAGGCTCTGTGACGTGGTCGCCACTTGCTATCATGTGAACTCGTCTTATCTCCTCGTCATTACGTCGTTACATCATCGACCTTGTTTGCTTGACTTTTATTCTTGCAAAATACAAAAGTGTATCGTTAATCTTCCATTTCATTGAATTGCTGTGATTACATTTCAATCATGATCATTACCAGTTAAAGACTCACTCCGCGGCTCAGACCTTCTCTCTATTGAATCTGTAGCATAGATTCGCCACGCTCTCCTAATGTGTGTTTATAGAAATTACATAAATCGTTTTCAAGATTTTGTCAAGCTACGAATAGCATTCATTTTAATAAAGTTGTCAAGAGACTACCGCCGCGTGAAATTAAAATAAGTATCTAAAATAAAAATAGCCTCAATTACTCTTTATAATAAATAAATAAATATTATAGGACAATTACAATACAATATAGCCCCAAAGTAAGCTTACTCGTAAGTAGCTTGTGTTATGGGTGCTATGATAACTGATGAATATTTTTTTTATATAAATTATACATAAATACTTATAATATATAAATAAAGACCCAGACCCTGGAAAACATCCATGCTCATCACACAAACATTTTCCGGATGTGGGAATCGAACCCATAGCCTAGGATGCAGAAGCAGGGTCACTACCCACTGTGCCACTCGGCTGTCAATATTAATATTAGCCATCTGCGGATGAAAGTGGTCAAATCGCTTCAACATGTTCAGAGATTAGGCGGATCAAATTGGCCTATGCATTCAAAACCTGTAAATTTAAAATTACAGATATTTGAATGTTGTTTAGGTATTTGTATAGATACTAAGACTACGGCAATGCAATTGTGGTAGCGTTCATTTTGCAGAGCCACCGCGTCGAGCAGGTAATATATGTGAGGGTGGAATTACCTGCCATATTATGTACCAATTTGTGATATGTTGACCATTATAACAAAAATATTATAAACTATTTATATCCCCATTTATGGCAACCTTAAAAAGTATAAGTTAGTCTTGGATTTCTATGATCTGCAACTTTATAACAAGACGGAGCCGGAAGTTAGGGTTTCGTAGTAAGAGGGTTGTAAATGAGTCAAGTTTTAGTGGTCAAGGTTAGTGCTTTTTGCTTTTATACATTAAATTTTATTATTAACTCTCCGATACATCTTTATCGTTAATAATCCCGCCTACTTGGCAGCAATAAACATATCGTGCGCAAGCGCAACATACCTATACGTGTATCGAGTCGATTGTGGCTTACACTTACAACCTTACTTAATTTAATCTACATTGTATAATACCTACTGTCGATTTCATATCAAACTCTCTCTCTTTTTCGTGGTAAAGAAATATAATTTTGATCGATTGATTGATGAGGATAGAAGTTATGGCTCAGATTAACCTCGCTATATATTTATTTATTTACAGCTTGAATGTTATTTGTACTGTAATGTAGTAATAAAATATAACATATTCATAATTTATTAATACATTATCATAATTAATTATAGTGACATTATAACGTAATTAATTGTTGTAGCATTTTTATAAATTATTAAGGATGATTTGTTTGCATGCCTGTTTGGCAGAATGTGCATAAGCCTTTAATTGTACAGACAGACATGTATTACTACATTCTCGCAATAAATGAATTTGAATTTGACATAGTATAATTAGCTCTCAAATCTAAATTAAAGATAAAACTTTGCATTTTAGATTAATGCAGTCTTAAACAAAATAGAATAACGTGTAAAGGTTTTATGTTTGAGGGGCGTTAAGTTTAGAGTGTAACAGTCGCAATGTTAACTTTATTAGTAAGTTCTATCGATTACCAAAGTATTCATGTTGCGAGAGCATGAAAAAATGGATGCAAAATGGAGTTCATTTGTAACGAGGGAAAAAGTTAAGAGGCCTTTCTTGTGAACTGTAAATTTCCCTGTGTTAATCGTATCCACTAGCGTCAGATAACTCGTCTAAAACATGAAGTGGTACAATTTAAGAAAACCGTAAGCAATTAAAGCTGTTGCGGTATTATCTGGGGGGCCGTGACACGGGTTCATCTCGCAGCGTCGCGCGGCAGATTGTCAACACGATACCGCGCCGCTCGCTTGTGATTAACAATTTTTAATGATGAAATATTTAATATCTCGCCGCATTTATCGCACCGTCCAATATATTAGGTATTAATGATTTTAGGAATACAACGGTCTTTAAAAATTCAGTTCACTTGTGAAATCAAATGTCTGCGCTTTAAAATCTAATTACATATAATTTCCTACTTTCAGTGATTTTGTAAATTATATAGGATATTAGGAACTGATTTCCGATGAAGTGAATCGTGCACGCCAAGCATATCATATCTACGTTACACCATTTTTCTGATATTAAAATCAAATGAAAAAAAATATTCATATTGAAAAATTTAATTTCACCCGGGCAAAAATAGGCACTATACATAATCTGACTAGGTGCATTTTTTTTCAAGAGGTGGGTGGTGAACTTCGAAAGGCATTAACAACTCAGTGCAGAAAACAATAATCTGGAGTTATTTCCGACCTAATCAAGCGAACCTTTGTTCCGACCTCGTCCAACGCCTGTCGAACTCATGAAATATTGCCACTGCTGTTGAAATTGAAAAAAAACCTATTACGAATGTGTTATAAGTCATTTGCATGTAAAATAAAAGATTTTGTAATCACGTGTAACGTGGACAGATAACGCAATTTTTTTTCTCTTGAGTCGGGAAAAGGATTTAAAAAAATAAATAAATAAAATATAAAGTTGCGCCGTAAGTTAGAAAATTTAACAAAACTTAACGACTATTTTATGAAAATTTGTTAACTTAACAGCTGAACGGATCTGAATGATGATATGACTAAGTGTAGATACATGTTAGTTTAATTATAGGTACAACACATGGGCAATATTTTGACCGAGATAGGATTTGCGCGGGTGAAATTGCGGGGCACAGCTAGCATTTTTATAAAATATCTACACGAGTATAATGCTTTTTGAAGGTTTTGCTAAGTAAGTATCAGTCGGCGACTTTAGATGCTGCGTATTGCCGAACAATAAATTACTTTTAAAGATTCTTCTCGTCTCCTTCCGCTATGAATTCGTTCATTTCTCTTCTTTTTTGTGATCGTAACGCATGGCTACGATGGCGCCTTACGTTAAGCGAAGATGCAGCTTACGGTGGCACGCGCTTGCCTAGAAGGTCCTATTCACTTTTTACTTGAAGATACTCACATTGTAAACGGCAAACGAAAGCTGGAAGGGCATTTTTAAATTTCGCAGTCCGAATGAGGAACGAGGAACCAAAGCCATTTGTACACGTGCATGGGAATTGGGTCTAGGTTCAGAATTGGTGCAGACTACTGCGATGCCTAAGCAGTCCTATGGTAGAAAGGTGAAGGCGGAACTACATCAAAAACTTCGTTCTTGTCTAGGAAAATATATTACGTAGATCGTTCATATATTATATTACAAAGTATATGTCGGTGAGTGTACGCAGGAGCCATTTGAGCTCAAACAGCAGTCTCGCACTCTAAGACACCGATGGGTTTCATTCCTTTGCATGATATAATATCTGAAAATCGCCTTTTGTTTCAACATGTAATTTCTTATAAGTATCTAGGGTGTGAACTTTCTCCTATCTCTAGTTTTACTGATTATTATAGTAACCTTGTCATCTTAAAGACAAGAGTGAATTGGCATCTTCTTGAAAACCACATATTACCTTAGGCCAGATTTCCTCTAAATATCAATAAAATTGTGAACAAGTGTGAGCCTATTTAATATAAAGATTACTGGCGTACTAGTACATAGTCAATGTTTGGAGATTATTTGCCCTGTTTAGAATAAAAACTTATTTAATATTCTTTGAAAACAGTTCTGCTAGCAATCATGCCTTACCTGTTTGGTCACTCAAGGCTCAGGCACGACTGATATGTGCGTGAAAGCGGTATACTGCTCCCGCTTCGATCCTTTACGAGTTAAATGCTTGCCTACTGAAAAAAACATGTCAATATTATTATAACTGTTATCACAAAGACTCCTATTGACGAACTTTAGATATTAGACATTATAGTTTGAAGAGCTTTGGCAGTGAGGCGCTGGCTACAGGCAGTAGGCAGCCCTGCATATCGTACAATGAGAATGAGCCGACCGCCGCTCGGTCGGCTCGGGTGACGCCATTGTAATCTGACCAGGGCTGTGACAAATGTTTAAGCATTTTCGAAGTGTACCGCAGTTTCTCATTACATTACTCACCCGTAAGATGATTTCGTTACGCTACGTTCCTTGCAGTGCGATCTGTAGATCTAGCGTTGGTTGAAAAATGTATTCGTCACCATTACCTATATAGCTATATAAGCTGAGCATTACATGGATTAGTATTTATCTCCGAAGTGAGAAATACTCTGAACTAAGCCCGAGACGGCACGGCACGAGCACGGCTTCTGTTAAAGATTAAAGATCACTTTTGTGATGAATTCTTGTTGTGATGATGTTAAATTTCACTCAATTTCGTAAAGCTGTTTATAATTTATATCAGTTTTATTGAATAATTATTATTAATTATTTATTATTTCAGATTGTTTTTTAACATTTATAGTATAGCTGCCAATGCTGACCAGAGAAAAGACATTTCAACAGTATGTGACGATGAAGTGAATGCATTAGCATAATTTTAAAAATTATTTGTATATTTTTCGATCGGGGTCAGTATTGCGAAACATGAAGCTGTACACGATACTAATTATGTTATTAGGCCAATGTCCGCTTACTATTCAAGGGCACTATACATTTATTAATAATATGAATATACTTAAGCGTAATTAACATCATTAGCTTCTCCTTAAGCTTTCATACAAGTTCGTCAGTTTAGGGTACTTTTGACCTGGCCATTCTTTAGAATGTCCTGAATTTAATCCAAGAACATTCGCCTAAACTTTCTCATTCCAACGTTTCTATTCACTCATACTTCTTTTGTTAATCTTCTTTCATCTATTCTCTCTACATGCCCAAACCCTTTCTGAATTTTAGTCACTACATTTTCTTTTACGCCACGCTGTTCTCATATCTTACTATTGTTAACTCTGTCACTCAGTTTTAGCTCTAATCTCTACCGCTTTTTTTTCTTTTATGCTTCTTCTGCCATACCCAATTTTCTTTATCATACATATAAAGTGTGGGCACCAACATACTTCTGCCTGTATCTATACTATTCTTGCCTTTTGGGACATTTTCTAGCTAGTCATAAATGCATGTAGAGTACCATTCACCAAGTTCCCAGCATTTACTCAAATGTTCCATATCACAACTCCATTTTCAAACGTTCCATCTTTCGTAAATTTACTAACCAGGTATAACTGTTTTTCTTCTTCGCCATCTATCAAAATATTACAATCTGTCACATATTCATCTCTTTTAAAAATCATTACTTTCGTTTTGGTAGCATTCACTTTCATTCCTTTTCTTTTCAAATCTACATTCATAATACAATTTCTAGTCTCTACTCACTTCACGACGGCCGAGTGGCGGTAGTGATCCTGCTTCTGCGTCCTAGGCTAGGGTTCGATTCCTACACCTGGAAAAATGTTTGTGTGATGAGCATGAATGTTTTGCAGTGTCTGGGTGTTAATCTATATATTATAAGTATTTATGTATTATATATATATATATATATATATATATATATAAATATTCATCAGTTATCATAGTACCCATAACACAAGCTATCTATGCTTACTTTAGGGCTATATAGCGATGTGTTTAATTGTCCTATAATATTTATTATTTTATTTATTTATAGTAACTTATTTCAGCGCGCGTAATTACCTCAACTGGTGACAAAAAAGCCTGGCTCGTTATTTGCGCAAAAGATTATCTTTCTAACGTGAAAATGCAGCCAGTATTGTAGCCATCATTCCACGTGGACATGATTTGTATAGTCATTAGGATAAATTAGCTTAAGTTCTTTTGCTTCAATTATAATATTATCATATGCAGACTTTACCAGTAGATATAGCGATTCATGAGATTTTGGTATATAAATTATCGTCTTTCGCTATCGGTTTTGTGTAAAATGATTTAAATATGACTATCATTTTTGAAAACGTCGGGAAAACTAAAGCCGTCCGGAGCATTCATGAAAAACAGCGTTTCATTTCATTGCTTCGTGATATAACACATTAGTGTACGGTAGAATTGTTCCGCTTTATTAGAACTACAAAAAAGTCTGCGAAGGCTTGTCTAGTTTTAAAAAACACGTTTACTCATTTGCGTCAAATCAATGAAATAAAAAAATATGAAAAATGGGTGCCTCATGATTTAACTGATCTGCAGAAAGAAACGCGTGTTGAAACCAACCAAAAACCATTCGTCACCCTCCATATTTGCTAGACCTTGCTCCAACGGACTACCATTTTTTTCATGATTTGGACAATTTTCTATGTGATAAAAAGTTTTCTTCTCAGGAGGCAGTGCAAAATGCTTTCACACAGTTTGTCGAATCTAGATCACCAGAGTTCTATCGCAAAGGCATAAATGAGCTTCCTATTAGATGGCAGCAATGTATAGATTATAATGGTAAATATTTTGATTAAATAAATATGTTAAATTAAAAAAAAAAGAATTTTTATTTTTCAGTACAAATCGGCAATTTCATACTTTAACCCCTGATATTATTTTTCTTACCTCAAAGTTATAACAAGCCTCTCTTCCGTATGTAGTGTCTGACATTCGCAAATATTTATAAAATTCATATTTGTTATTTTTAATACTATCAGAGTACAGCGCGAAATATTTACTTTCTTGTAATCGATTGGACCATATAGGATTTTCCCAAAAGTGACTATGATCATTTCTCATTTTTATACGCTATTTTCGTCAAGTAGTGTTTCTTGTCCGAGTCTATTTTCTCTGACTGTGGGCGAAAACGCATTAACGCGACGTCGACGCAGCACAGACGTTGAAGGTACGTCGACGCTTGCAAAACGCTGGTGGAATAGAGGCCTTAGATAGCTGACGTTAACAAATAACGATGAGAGAGAGATATGAGATGCCGTAGTTTGATTTTTTATTTTTAGAATATGGGCATTAAATTTATTAAGTTCACTACATGACAATTTCCAAATGGTACTTTACGACTATATTATAACAAGTGCAAAGGGAAATAGGTTATTTGTTTTCTATACAAAATACTGGATAGGTTTGTGAATTTTAAAGTGAATAAATGATGATATCCTAACTAATATTATAAATGCGAAAGTAACTCTGTCTGTCTGTCTGTCTTGCTTTCACTCTACAACTACTGAACCGATTTAAATGAAATTTGGTACACAGTAAGTCTAGAGCCTGAAAAAGGACATAGGCTACTTTTAATTGCGAAAAAAGGGTTGTAAGGGGTTAAAGGGGGGATGAAATGTTGTATGAAAGTATCGTCATTTTGAAAGCTTAAGACCTATTTCTTAGGTAGTTGATTAGATATTAATAAATATGACATTCAAAGCTTAGAAAAATTAGGCTGCCGTAATAACTAATTCCTCGCGAACAAAGTCGCGGGCAAAAGCTAGTTAGAATATAAAAAACATCCATGCAGCAACACTCAGTAAACTGACGGATGGATGATTTTCAAATTAAACTCTACCACTATATTCCTACCGTTTTTCCATTTTTTATAAAACTGATAACACAATTGTGAAACAATAACTAAATTAAAAATTGTAGAGCAATACCAACCAAAGAAATTCAGCGCGTGTTAGAAGTTCTTTGTTCCATTGTTCAACCGATACTCATTTTTCATGTATTCATTGTCAAATGCCAATGGTAAGCTTTTTCAAGTAAATCATTAATGAATTAACTGGTCCTCAAGAATTCTCGACTCAAAGGGTCTCATTTTACCTAGTATGTCACAGCGTGTTCTTGCCTTTTTAATGATTGGGAGGATTTTTGAAATCGAGCTATTACTATCGGAAAAGTAGTGTTGTTAGTAAGCCGCAAAGTGACATTGAAACTTTACATGTTAAGGATATTTGGAAATTTTTAACTTGAAAGGAGAGGACGAGAGGCTTTGTATAAAAGTTTGTTCCCTAAAAGTTGTTTCTTTCCGTGAGAAATTTTCACTTTTAATTTAAATCGTTTAGTCAAACATAAAAATACGATACTTAACTTGAAGCCGAGAGGGATGTACTCTTCAAATATATTTTATAACCAATCAGCAGAATATTTCGAAGCAGTGATTAGGAGAAGAAGAAGAAGAAGAAAATCTTTATTGCACACATAATACATAGACAAACACACAGTTAAAAATAAAATAAAACAACAAACGTGAATGCATGCAAAGGCGGCCTTATTGCTTGGAGCAATCTCTTACAGGCAACCCTTGATGATAGGAATTGTGAAGTGAAAGCGGAAATGGTGCAAGACAGAATAAATCATTCTGATTAGCCCAGATTAGGAACTATATCTCTTTACAATTGGTCTGTTGGGTTCCCGTGGTACCGTTAGTATAAAGATATCGCATGAA
The DNA here is from genome assembly GCA_034621355.1 of Mycalesis mineus. Taxonomy (NCBI): domain Eukaryota; kingdom Metazoa; phylum Arthropoda; class Insecta; order Lepidoptera; family Nymphalidae; genus Mycalesis; species Mycalesis mineus. Next base: position 24,204,299 of record CM067908.1, on the reverse strand, counting down.
GTCGCCTATAAACAGACCAAAGTCTGAAAGAAAAGTTCTTCAAAGTGCCGCCCACTAATAAGCCTAATTTACCTTTACACACCGGCAACCAACGTTCACATCCTTCCCCTTCCGACCAAAACACAACAGTGCTGCTTGCCGACTGGCGGCAGTGACTAACGCGATAGGGTGACGTTCTTTCGTAACATCTTTCAATGACGAACTCTGTTACGAAAGTTCCAGACCCGCTTGGCTGGTGCGATGGTGAGGAGGCGCGGATGAACACGTGACGCGAAGTATTATTAGGTCCACAAAAAGCCACCGTGGCGAAGGTGGAGCGACGGTGGACGCACGTGGCGCTCGGCAGAGTCCGGGCATTGTTCGCTGCGGCTGCAGCTCGTGGGTGGCCCGCTAGCACACTTTTACACAGGCATTAAAGTCCTCCGCTTGTTCAAACACTCAGCGCTTAAACTAGCGTATTGCTCTACGAGCGGTTCTACTTTGTACCTCTCGGACTGTTCGTCAGATCTCTGTTCTTATAATAAGTGTACGGTGGTTGTTCGATATCCGTAGAGTTAGCTCCCGCTCCCCTACTAGTATCTGTTGTAATAAAACTTAAATATATAAAAAAAACTTACAAACGGCTTATAAGAAGAATGAAAAATAAAATAACTATTACAAAAACCGGACTTTTTAGATGTGATGAACTGAAAAGAGAAAAACAACGATCGCTATATCGATATAAAATTTCAAATACTTCATGATGCTGCAGGCGGGGACAAACGTAATTTTGGTAGGTCTATCTTTTCCCGCAGGTAGCAAAGTATAATTTACAGCTATCACATTAAAAATGTATATAGCCTATGACACTGTCACAATTCTAACGAATTCCAGCCGTGTAGGATATAGCAAGTGCCAAAGAGATGATCGTACATACGCACGAAAAACGGTCGAGTAAAAACAAGAGAAATGCTTTACAATAACATTGACTTCGTGGAGTCGTAAGTAAACTAGGTATATAAGTTCAAATATTACCTTATCAAAATTTATTACTTATGAAATATAAATATTACTGAAGTTGAAGTACTCGTCGAAAGTACTTTTGTCAACGCACTGTCGGTGGGATCGCCGGGGGACAAAGGTTGCAACCGCACCAACTTGGAAGTAACTTAAAACATACCTCATTGACATTTTTTTATTTATATATTAATGGAAATCTAAATATATTTATTTGAAATTAAATAGTCAAAGTTAAACATAAATTACATTGAATAGTGTTAGTTTTTGTTGGAAAGAGCTTTCCACGCCGTTTTATTTTATCATTATTGACTAATATTGAAGTCACATCGCCATGATAATAAAAAGTATAAATACCGAAGTAATATCTGTTAGGCATTGATTAAATTAATTTTAATAGTAGTAATAAAAACATATGGAAAATTATATCAACGTCATCATTAACAACCGATGGACGTACGACCAGTCGCATGCTGCTGGATTTGCTGGGCATACTCGTAGACCTCTTCGAGTACTTCCAAACAACACAACACATGAAAGTTATATTGTATCGTTATCTAGACAACGACTCTCTCCTCTCCTATATGGAGGGAGGCCTGGCCCTGTAGTCGGCCTTTGATAGCTGTTAATAATGATGATGAGACAAGGCCTATGACCAACTCAAACATTTCTTAGAATACGAGTCTACGCCACTGAGATTAATAAGATATTCATTTCATATATAGGTATACGTTTCTATTCAAATATGTGATAATTTCCTGTTAATTATTGATATTCTTTAGAAATAGTGGAGTACATTTCACAGCACAAATAAATAAATAAACAATACGATAGGGTAACTTTTTTTTAAATATCTTCAAAAAAACCACGAATCTCTGGTCCCCATGGCCCCAAACTCTACATCAAAGGGCACAAAAATGAAATTACTTTTATATTTTTAGTCTTGGCCTGTGACCAAAGAGCTGGCAGCTACCTCGGCTAACGGATTAGTTTGGCCATTCGAAGAAGAAATGCTGCCAGTATCTTGGGCCTATGCCTCATTGCAGATGAGTCGAGGAGGTTTTAGATTTAATTTAGTTATTAGCAGTAATATATGTATTAGATATTAAAAAGTTATGCTTAAATAAAGTTTTTAAACGATATTCAACATAAGTCCGCTTATTTCGAAGCCGCATTGAGCTCCCGCTCTCCGAAACTCGATCTTAAAGCGTCTACTGGAGCCCGTCACAATATAGCGTACCGAACTTGCTCTAAGTGCTAAGTGTGCAGCTAAGTGTAACTCTACAATGAACCTATTTCACGAGCCGCTTACCTTTGTTGCGTTTTTAATTGCCACTTACCAGCAAAAATGTAATCGAATTTCTATTCCACTTCAAAAAAGAATATTCAATTGTAAAACTGTCCGAATTGCACAGTTTATGTATATATAAGACCGGCACCTAAACAGGTATGCCAAATTTTATTTCATTTCATTTCATTTCTGTATGTTTGTATGCCTATCCACACAAAAGGGCTGTGTTATTAAAATATTTCGAGACAGTGTACAGACCTTATCGAGCGCCTTAAGAATTGTTGATCGTTATTTGATTGGAAAGGACATTTAGCACTTCACAAAGATTTTTCTAGCATCTTTGGAACTACGAGGAAGAGACACAAGTTTCATGCCAATTTATAAACATTTTTAAGGTTAACCTCGCTGTCATTTAAAATGAATATCCTGAACATTCATTTTAAATTGGCTCCCCGAATGAATGAAACAGTAAAATGACTTCACTTACTGTATATGAGACAAATAAAAAAAATTTAATAAAAAATTAAACCGACTTCAAAACCCACTGAAAAGTATAAAATAAATGCGTCATTTAGTTACTTTTATTTACCCGAAGCTGAACAATAACTAGTACAACAAAAAAAGAATTATTTAAATCGGATTTGTATTTCCGGAGACATGCCTCCACAAACATAAATACATACATACATACGCTTATGAAATTTGGCACATTTGTTCAGACGCTGATATAGACTAAAATATGCGAAAACTGGGCTGTTCTGGAAATATTACATACATACGAGTCGAATTGATAACCTTCTTTTTACCCGACTGCGTCAGAAGGAGGGTTATGTTTTTCGAGCGTATGTATGTATGTATGTCCATTTCTTCGGCACGCGCTACAGCCTAAACGGCTGAACGGATTTTGACATGTGAGGTGTCGTTGAATTTGTCAAAATTGTGGTAGTGACATAGACTATATAAATTTTCAAAATGGCGGCTGTAAATGGGAGAAAAAAGGGGGGATGTGTGTACTTTTTCTCTTGTCTTAGCAATATGGGTACCAATTGAAAGGTGGTAAAAAGACCATTTCAAAAATATATATATCATATCATGTTCACATTACTTATTTAACAAAAAATGGCAAAAAGTGTACCGTACTCATTTCAATACCATAAACAAAACTAAAAAGTCTCAAATAAAATTATTATTATAAAAACAAAAAACCCGACTGCTTAGAAGTTAAGAACTGAAAAGCGAATTTAGAATTTTATACAAATATAGTGATCCTTGTTTTTCGCTTTTCAGTTCATAACTTCTAAGCAGTCGGGTTTTTTGTTTTTATAATAATAATTTTATTTTAAGTCGGTTAAAAACGTTAACAAAATTGGTATCAAAATACATCGGCGACAATTTCGCAGAATTTAACAAAAATCAGATCTTATAATTTTTATTCACTGCAGTATTGGAATATGTGATTTAGGACACAGAAAATTTAATAATTTAAAAAAAAATAACTTGGTCACCATACAGTTTTTTACTACTAGTTTTAGATAATAAGGAGACGAATATACCATTTTCGTTTGATCCATCATTCATGGGACATCATGTATAATTAAATTATTAATAAGCATTGTAAAGGGCATTGGCAGGTAGTACCAGGTCCTGATATAAAGTTATGTTTTGAAATACTTAGGTAGGTATAAAAGTTTCTTTACCTTTATAACTAAGACTGATAAGCTTAAAAGATTTGTGCTTCAATACAAAAAAAATATTAATATCTAATTAAAAACTGAATCCGTTTCCCCTTCGTACCGGCATGACGTGTAAAGGCTAGTCTAGTCTTCTTTTGTTGTGTCACTTGTTGTCTGGAGAAGGTTCTTATGAAAGCAAAACATACGAAAGTATTTTATTATCTACTAAAAGTTGGCCCTTGGCTGCTATCACACCTGATGTTAAGTGATGATGCAATCTAAGATGGAAGTTGGCTAGTTTGTTAGGAGTAGGATGAATCTACACCGCACACCACACTACACACAGGGTGCCACACCGAACTAGCCACGGCAAGCTTTCCACTAGTAAAAAATTTGAACATTAAAGAAAACGTTTCAGTAATATTAGTATAGTTTTTATGGATTTTCATTTATGGGTCAAAATGCGGGCGCCTCCATGTAATATTGGACTCACTAGAATAGTCGATGAATGCAAGATACAACCTACATCTGCAGATACCTTGCAAGAAATATTACGAAACATTAAGTTTTAACAATGAACAAAGTAGTTCAACTAGTTCAACTACTTTGTTCATTGTTAAAACTTTTTTTCAAAAATCCCAAAAACTTATTTTTATTTGAGTTTGTTTGACTATATTTCCTTATTCCACATCACTGTTTACTTTTCCTCCTTTTGAATAGTCCTTCATTAAATTTATATTACGTCTTCACAAAGGAAATCAAATTCCTAATAATATTATGTATTAATTACTAAGTAACATTGTAAAAAAACTCTTTTTAAAAATCAACTATTGAGGTCTACTTGAAATTATCGAAAAGAAACTAATGTAAACCAAAGGTAAGTATGCCCCGGTCGGGTTAAGTTAATAAGCTTTCATTTTTCAACTATACTTTTTAAAAAAAAATATATATCATATCACAAATATCAAAAATGAGCACCAGTGCTAAATTGAATGTCAATCGAATGCATACTTTCAGAGATCTCCTTATAAGTCAATAGGTCTGTGAGAAAACGAAATAATTGATTGATTTATAAATAGTTGGGATATTAATACGAGTAAGTCACACACACTCACTTACACACCCTCTCTCTCTCTCTCACACACACATACTTGCGTACTGAACGCGAAACCGATCCACGTGGTATTATGTTTAATAAACGATGTTTATTTAGAGTTTAAACTAAATCTGTTTAGTAAACAGAATATTACATTCACGGTCAGTTTACGAACCGTTTAACAGAGACCTTGTCCGAGCAGGTTACTAAGCTCTCTAGCCCAAGGTTAAGGGGCTGATTTCAATTCTTCGAGATCCTAAATTCGATTCCCGGTTTTTGGACGATTGTTATACCAACTCGTAGCGTCTCGTTACTGAAGTATTAGGGGGGAATTTATTGTAAAAATACGGCTAGTTACACACAAGTACAACAAAGACATTAAAAGTGAAAAATTCTGTATCGTAAAGAATACATGATATTGCTCATTTTTTTTATAAATATGTAATAGTCGACCTTGACACGACATATTTTGATTCAGATGTAAAAATAAAATAGTGGAACACATGTTACAGCTGTTAGCGAAATAAAATTAAACACTTAATTATGTTCAATTTATCAGACGACAGTTACAAGTGATGAGATTATTTGCAAATAATAAAATGTATTTTTCAAGTTTTATTTATCTCATCTATTTACATTAACGTTAATGATATTAATATTCTATAAACAAGGAAATGCCAGCGACTATGTGCGCGTGGAATACTCGTACCTGGAAAAATTAAGAACTTTTTATACAAACTTTCAACCCCTATATAAACTTTTAGGGGTGAAATAAAACATTACGTGATTTAAGAATCCTTGAATCACGTTATATTTTATATTTATTCAGTAGTTTTATTTTCATAAACATAACTTGAAAAATGAAAGACTTTTCATACAAATTTTCGACCCCTATTTCTACCATTTTTTTTTCAACTTTTGCGACAAAAATTATACTATGTAATACCTTATAATATGAACTAAAATCGTGCTAAGTTTCATTTTAATCCATTTAGAAGTTTGGGCGTGTATGGTGGCCGACAAAAACCCGGACATACAGACAGACAGGCAAAAATGTATAAATTATATTTTTGCTTTCAGTATTATAATACAGTACTCTAAAAATAAATAAATCTTTCAAAAATATTTTCATTGTACAGAATTGGACCTGTTACAATTTAATTATTAGTATGTACAGATAAAGTATCCGTTTTTAATTTTAAATTAACAGATTTTTAAACAATGTATAAATAAAATTATAATACTATATCGTGCTCACATCAAAAATATTTTTTTATAGATATTTAATCTACCTGTTCTGCCTAGATGGTCTAGTGGTTAGCCTGTCTGGTTTCGATCACGAGGTCCTGGTTTCGGATCGTGGGTCGGGTCACGGAATGATTCTGAGTTTTTTATTCATTCAACGGTTTTAACGACAATGATCTTAAAAGCAATCGGCTTTTTTCTACACTCAAGACGGGATAAACAATGAATTGTAACATTTATTTCTCATTTTTCAAAGAGCAATTGGCGGCTCTTCTTGGCGGGATCTGCCTTTCGAACCGGTGGTAGAGTCACTATGTACTGACAGACTTGACATTTCATACAAAAGTAAAATGGGTTTGAGTATCATTTGGTTTGCGGAACTCAATGAAGTTGCATTGCAAATAAAACGTATATAGGTGCAAAAGGAAATGCTACAAAATATTTGATTCGTAGAATATACTCGTAGGTATACAATATGTTTTCAAAAGCTGTAGTGAATATAAACGAACCGTTTCGTAATTGTATTTGAAACTAGTGGATGCCATTGACTTCGTCCGAGTGGAAATAAACAAGATAAACAAGAAGACAAGTGAATAAGTATTATGTCCTTACAAATAAACTACAATTTGATCAAATCATCTCATCATCAGTTCATCAGTTTCATAATATTAGTATAGATAAATTATATGATTTTCTTTTTTTTCTAAACTAATCTTTCACTGAACTAATTCATAATTCATTTTAGAACACTAACATCATCTGTTTTTGTGGAAATACTTTTTTTATAAAAATAAAATTTAAATCGACTTTATATACAAGTTATACTGTTTTGATTTTTCAAAGTAATTAAAAAAGGTACTCACGTGAAGGTATCTACTATGGAATCTAAAAAATGCTCTACTCGGCATCGTCCATAGATTAACGTGTTGATAGACGAGTGTCCAGTACGATGATAAGAATATCATTATATTGTTTTAAATGTCATCTTGGTGGTGACCTATCCGTAAACGAAACCCATGTAGTTCGTTGGTGCTAGCTTGGATAGGATCGGAACCGGTGTGCAGCTGTGGGCTATGCGGTGTGTCGAAAGCTGAAGCTTTTTTTTTTAACGCTGGGAAATGCCTTTACGCATCCCCCCCGGAAACAGGGCGGTCATAACTGCGCTGTTTCCGGAGGGGTATGTGGGACTCCCCGGCTGAAAAGCTGAAATACCCACTAAAACCCAGCGATGTTCCATCGCACCGCCTGGTGCCTGGGTCCCGGGAGCATCTTGAATCTTCCGCAACCCAGCCAGCGGCGTCCACCGAGGTAGACCCTCAACTGGGGAATCGATGAATTCATGAATTCCCTAAAATCCGTCTGGAGCGCACCAGAAACATGCGGTGCGCCCCCCGACCCGAGGATAAGACTCAACAGGCGATGGGTTCCTCAAACATACCGCCTGGAGCACCTCGTTAAGGAGGCAGGTGACGATAGCGTGCGCGACGTCTGCGTCCCACCCTTCGACGGCGGATCGGGTCCGCGGCTGCTTCCTCCCGCCGTCGTTCCGCCGCCTCCTTCAGCGTCATCACCTCCTCGCAGAAGGAGGCAACGGCGTTCCAAGACCTTTCATTGCTCACCATGGCGTGCACGACGGTAGGCAACGAGAGGTCAAGCTGAAGCCTGGCCCATTCATATCTAAATGGCGGTAACTAGCCATTTTCAATATGTGGGATAGAGTTGGGCTGTTAATTAGACGGCTATTTTTGACTCTCCGTCAAGAATATTCTGCGTTTTTCAAATTGCTATATTTTTTCATATATTTATACATATAAAACACAAACCGCCACAGGTTAGTCACACCTCTTATCTATAGCTTCGGACCAGCTACTGTTCATATTTTTATAACTACAGATGTAAATGAAAATTAGCATGAAAATTATAGTTTGGAATAGAACCTAAGAATATTTCGAATTTGAATTGTTGAACCAAAATTTTAACTTTGAATTGTCCTAGCATACTTAGCATAGCGCCACGGCCAGCCAGCCAAATTTATTTCTAAATCACTTTTATTCTTTATACTTATATTTTAATACAGTTCAGTTTTTAGTCAAGTTTATTATTTGGTCCCAAGCAACCTTCTACAGACTCAATCAATTTGACCAAGGAGCGAAATTCACGTGAGTGAAACCACGGAACAGTTACTTTAGTCATTGGAGCAGGGTGGTGGGTTTGAGCTACACATCCCTCTTCAGGAAGAAGGAAGGCCCTGGAACGTTGAAACAGGCTTATAACAATGTAGATGATTTGATTAAAATTTGAATATATGGATGTTTAATGCATATTATGAATGAATTTGGTACATAGATAGATTATAATCTGGAATGGTACACAAGTTAATATATATCCTGATTGTCCTGGGTGAAATCTTCTCAGGTACAACCTAAGCAAATACTGGACATTCAATCATACTACTATTATATAACAAATACAAACAATTTATTGATGAGCTTAAGTTAATATTTGTAACTTTTTAATAATAATTAATGCACCAAAAAATACAATAAATAGCGAAATCTACTGCAATGTTCTCACTGCATTGCAAATGGTAGCGATCTGATACACGTGCTTATATATTTTTCTAATTTGAATATTAAATCAAATGTCGTGGATGTGTATGGCTAATAAATACACAACGATGTCTATTTTTGAATACGTGGGATGCTTTCTCTCGTGAATGAACAAGTTTACCCTCACCGTAATATGCTCGTACGATAGTACCCAAGGCACGGGCGGCGGCGGGCGGCGGCGGGCTCTACACACTCATGTAAATCGAATTGCCAAATTACGGAAGAGCGTGATTATCTTTATATAATATAAAACAAACAATTGACAGTGTGGGACTTGAAGAAAGTTTTAAATGGATGAAATATGAGAATAATTATAAAAAAAGTCGGATAAATTTAAGCCACCTCGTAGCTTGCATCGAATCAGATTAACAGCTCCTAGACCTCCTTCTGGTGGGAGAGGAAATGGAGCGTAGACTCACCGCGCTGCTCCAACGCAGGGTGCCGGGCTTAGGTTAGTTAATGTATGTGTATCACCACAAACTTCCCGACTCCGGGCATGGAATGTATGTATAATAGGATGAAAATAATTCCGCGATCCGAGCCGGGGCTCGAATCCCGGATCGCTGCAGTTCGTGGCTCGCCCGCGCGCCAGCTTTTGACAGAGTCGGCTATATCGATCTGATTTGTTCGCGGCAGCTGCCTGCACCTATTAACCGCTGATACATGTTTGTCAGCCGGCTATTAGCAAGAAAGAGATAAAATTCGAAAATCATCTATATCCGAGCGAGATCGATTCATTTTCCCGATTCACGGTGATATTTATTCGTTGCATCTTGACACTCCAGAAAAAATCTCATTTCGAAAAATTTGTATCGCTTTCCAGCCAGTCGTGTTCGCTGGCAGGCGACTTTTCTTGCGTCTATATATAGAAAATATATATTTTTCAACAATCTCAGGCGCGTCCATGTTGACAAATACTAATAACAACTTGTTGGTCAGCTTTAGAAACGCAAACATTATATGTAATACATCCACAGGTGCGGCGTACGGACAGATGTTTGTCCTACACCACTGCGTTACGTCCTTAGTGATATTAAGAAAATGAACCACAAAATCATTGGTGAACGAGATCCACGCTAGCAGCGGGCCCATCTAGTTTACCTATACACGTGACACGCATTAGCACTGCACGAAATTTTAAGATATCTCCGATCGCCATTAGAACAAGGAAATATAGGCTTTTTAATTTTAGCTTCCGATTTGTTACTTTCTGAAAATTTGAGTGATATCGTACTTATGCTGCCGTCCGCGTCTTTGCAATTACATGTAAGCTTACACATTATAAATCTTCTAATTTTAATAAGTATGTAGTGTTAGACAGTAACGTGGTTTTAAAAAAAGATGTAGTGACTAAAATCGAGAAAGGTATGCTGAGATGGTTTAGTCACGTAGAGAGAATGATTGAAAAGCGATTTACGAAAGGGTGAACGGGAATGTTGGATGGGAAGACCAAGCTGAACATTCCTGGGTCAGGAAACAAATCCAGGACTTTTTGATTAAAGGCAAGTGACCCTAAACCGACGTAGTTGTATGAAAGGTGTAATAAAGTTGTAAGAAGCGAGAGATATATGCAAGGACCGTGGCAAGTAGGACGCGATCTCTGCCTGCTCCTATGGGAATGAGACGTGATGGTATAGCATACTGCTTAGTTCGCTAAACATTGTGTGATGTTTTGATGAGAGATATTGAGAGATGAAATTACCAATACGAGCACACGCGTATCGAACAGTGTTTAGATGAAATCCTTCGTGCCATTTCGTAACCTGCTGAGCTAAGGAGTATTAGTGTTATTGGTTGGATGTAATTACAGTCGTGAGTGCAAGCAGTCTGGTGACTTACAGGTGTTCCGATACCAATCGCTGATGTAGTAGTCTGAATGTAAACACTGATAAGTTTTCGTCATACATTTTTCCACCGATCGAAAGTTATTTTATTTACATATCGTGGGTGGTCTTCCTACAGTTGCCCAGATGACGTGCTTGTCGCAACTTGTTGATCCTCTAAAGGTTCTGAGAACAAGAAACATCTCAAAGGTAAGGCAATGTTATAATTACAGTTAGCTTGGCTTCAGTAGGCTTAACAGTAGGTATAGGTAACGCGTGCGAATACTTCTGTTTCAAAGACGGTTAACTATTTATATTTGGATTGCAGGATAATTGTTGTTGTTCGACTAGTGCTGCCAGACTATACTTTAAACTTTAAACGTGGCTCAGTTTGTTGTGGGCTCTTCCCGAGGGTGTTGGGACTCTCGTAGCTTTAAATTTAAGTTTCCGACCGTAGATTATATTGAAGATTCAAAATAATCTCTTATTTATAGACTACTAGCTTTTGCCCGCGACTCGCCCGTATGGAATTGGTTATTAGGAGCCCCTTCATAGCCTATAATAATCCGTGCACGATTATTTATACATACATACATACATACATAGCATCACGCCTCGTTCCCATAGGGGTAGGCAGAGACTACATCCTTCCATTTGCCACGGCCCTTGCATACTTGCTTAGCTTCTTCCACACTCATTTATCCTTTCATACAAGATCGTCGGTTTAGGGTACTTTTGACCTGGCCATTTTTTAAAATGTCCTGAATTTGGTCTAGAAACATTCGCCTAGGTCTTATTATTTATTTGTAGGAGAAAATTAAAACGATTATAATAGAGTAAAATAAAGTTGGTAGATCCTGACCGATCCGTTTATCGGTGAGAAATAGAACGTTCGGCAATGTATGCGTTAACGCACACTACATACCCACAGCAGACAGGACTCGAATCTTGATCTGAAGCCACATACGCACGTGATACAATTTTAATCTTTGACTAATAAGAAATGACATGAAGGTAAAATAATATTAAATCTTCAAAATCGCGTGAAAACCTCTTAAGTACCCTTTTAATTTTAACTTTTATATAAAGTGTGCTCATTCCCCGCTACTCCTCTGAATTTAATTTTTTTATAGTTTCCCGTCAAGTAATACCTATCTTCCGCCCCGTCCCGTGTGCTAAAGATCTACTTTTTTAAACGACTTCAAAAAAAAAGGAGTTTCTCAATTCGACCGTATATATTTTTTTTTTATGTGTGTTCGCGCATAACTTCGTCGTTTATAAACCGATTTTGATAATTCTTTTTTGTTGGAAAGTAGATAGTCCGGTGGTAGGACCATGACAAGGAAACCAGGATCTGATGATGGGATCCTGGAGAAAACGAGGGGAACTTTCAAAAATTGTAGGGACAACAAGTACGTTTGTTAATTTTTCCGGTAAGTATTTAAAAGCACTACAATTTGATGAAGATCTGGAGTCGATCTGATGATGGAGCCGATCTATATAGAAGAGAACTCCGTAACGGTTTACAGTAGCTACCTTGTGTTTGGGCTCGATTAATTTGTCTCAATGAGAAATTTATATTTAGATTGGCTGTGACTGTCATTGAGGGTCTGGCGATGAAGAAGAAGGACAGTTGAGGGAGCTCTTTAACGGTTTGCAGTAGCTACTTTGTGATTGGGCTCGATTAATATGTCTCAATGAGAAGTTTGAAAGGTTATAGTTTCCAGTTAGTTTAATGTTTACTATGTCATGATCCAATGATGAGATCTACGAAAACTTGAGGAAACTCTTCAAACTTTATATGCACTTTTGCAGGGACGTCGGAATGTTATAAGTTGCTAGTGAATATTGGTACTTATGGTTTTTGGTTTTTTGGTTCGAGTAGGTTTATTAGTATGTTCGTTGTTGATAAATCACTAAAAAGTATGAAATAAAAAAAATTTAACAAAAAATTAAAACGCCTTCAAAACGCACTAAAAAGTAATTTTTTAGTGCGTTTTGAATACGTACGTACGTTTTCATTTTTTGTTAAAATTTTTTTATTGATAAACATTGTCCGATATTACATTAACATGAACATTGTATATTGATTGCAAGCTTATGTGTATAGCTTGATATTAAATAGTCTATTTCACTCTTGAGTCTAGCTTTCATAATTAACAAACATAATTTTACAGTCCGACATGCAGATCTAGAGATTAGCCCGTTTAAACAAACGAACAAACTTTTTCGTATATTATATAAATATGGTCTGCATGCCAAATAAATTGAACAAAGATCGAATTCTCAAAGAATATCAGTACCAAATGTTGACCCCTGTTCAGTACATATAACATAACACGGAGGAGGTCTACTTCATTTGGACGATATAGCGGCAGTGTTATGTTCTAGAAATTTTATAATATCTCCGAAAATATATAATTAACATACTGTAAAAAACAAATCTTATCTCTATAATATTCTTGTGATTATTAAATAATTTATTTTCATTAGGATTGAAGTTTAGTTGTATAAATAATGACGTAAACGTAAGCATATGAATTAAATGATTTATTAGTGTCACGCTTTCTAGACATTTTGTAATATCTCTGAAACTGTATTAACATACTGTAAAGGGTAAATCTTATCTCTATAATATCCTTGTAATGATTAAGTAGTTTGTTTTAATAAGGATTTAAGTTTAATTATATAAATGATGTTGTAAACGTAAGCATATGAATTAAATGATTTTTTAAAACACAAAAAGTTCTATATCTGTAAAACATAAAATGATATATGCTGTCGTGGCTTCTTTGAAGAACTTTTTAAGATGCATGAAGTCCCCATACATTGCTTTCAATTATTCTCAATAGTTAAAGCAGCGTACGCGCTTAAAGCCGATTTTTACAGATTTTTAACCGACGAAAAAAAACGGAGGAGGTTCTCAATTCGACACGTATATATTATATATTTTTTTTTTATGTATGACCACGCATAACTTTTTACAGGGTTGTCCGATTTAGGTAATTCTTTTTTTATTAGAAAGGGCATACTTTCAAGGTGGTCCGATTGTCATCATTTTAGGATCTGATGATGATATCCTGGGGAAATTGAAGGAACTCTTCAAATTTTGGAGGCACGCTTACAGCGATTTCGGTTTTTATCTCGGTATCGGTAGCTTTTCGACTACCGAATAATATGCTGTGAAAGTATAGTACGAGTACGTTACGTAACGATAAATCACTAAAAAGTAAGAAATAAAAATTTTTAACAAAAAATAGAACCGACTCCGAATTTACTGTAAATTAAAGCAACTAAATGACACAGTTTTTTTTTACTTTTTACTGCGTTTTGAGTCGGTTCTATTTTTTGTTAAAAATTTTTGCGGTCCGACTAGCGCGACAAAACTGTAACAACTCGGATAATATATACAATTCAAATATAAAATATAGCCTATGCCATTCACCGATAACGTAGCATTCTACTGGGGAAAGAAATTTTTAAATCGGATCATAAGAATACTATATAGCCTTTATCTTTACACATTTATTTTCAATAATTTTGTATAATAGAAATAATCTATCACACGCAACGGAGTCCACCGGGTCAGTTATATACGTACCTATAAGAAGGGAGGTCTGGTCTTATAGTGGGCCTTTACTAGACTGATATTGATATTGAGGAATTGATTTCAACCAGCATATATACATATACAACAAGTCAGGAAAATAGCCTTTAAGGCTCAACCAGTTAGGAGAGAGAATACATGCCTAGAAAAAACAATGAGCTTCCTTGACAGAATCCTGGGGGAGATATGTGGACAAAAAATTTCCTAAATCTTCAAGATGTCACCCCTTTCTGTATATTTATCATTTACCTAACACATTGTATATGTTTTTGACAGGAGTTATCCATTCACGCAGTGTCGACCCACGAGCTGCTGAAGCCCAAGATCGAGCCGGCGTACAACCTGGCCTCCCCGACGCTGTGCTCCATGAGCCTGTCGCACGCAGGTCAGTTCACATACAACATGACACATTCACGCGGCGTCGACCCATGAGCTGCTAAGCCCAAGAACGAGCCGGCGTACAACCTGGCTTCCCCGACTCTGTGCTCCATGAGCCCAGGGCCGCGCCAACCCCCCACAGCACCTGTGTGCGAAACCAATGAAGCGCCTCACCTTGCACACACTTTCAATTTACTGATTGTTCAATTGTTTAATGTTTTGGCACTCTCTTGTCTTAAAGTCGGGGAATCCCCGTGACCCTACCCCGCTTGCGTCGCACGCATAGCATCGGGTAACATTCATAATTCATTGAAACAAATGGATTCTAACTGAGCTCATAACTAATGTAAACTAAAACCCAAATTGTAAAATTAAACTAAACACTTGAGTATTATCTTAGAAGGCTTGTATAATAAGCGCATTATAATTATTTTGTTATCTAAAAGGCATATGTTCTATTGTACCTACTTACTCATCGATAGTCTACCACAATATTATGTTGTTGTGTAAGTGTAACAAAAAGAATTTCGATGGCGGCGCCTCTACTGTCTTGGCGCCTGTGTGCGGGGCACACTTCGCACATACGGGCGGCTCGGCCCTGCATGTGCCTGTCGCAGGGAGGTCAGTCCACATACAACATGACATATTCACGATCTATGGGAAGAGAGACTGATAGGAGTATAGATGTCACTGGTCCAACAAACTTAAAGCGACAATCTTTTTACTGCGACTTTCAATGCAATAATTGAACACTAATAGATCCAGAGGACGGTAAGTGGCAACCCATCGCATCGCCTATAAACAGCAGCGCTTTGTAGTGCATGCAGGGAACAAGTCACACAAAATGAAGCCACTACCGCCACGTGTTCATCAACCTCAGTAGTAACATTGCTGCTTGTCGGCGGACGTACGCACGGGTCACGGGAGGTACCCTTCACCGAACGAGCTCCGTCACAGAAAGCTCTATCGGGATTAGTGTGATCTTAACACAATCAAGAGCTCCGTAATAATTAATAATAAACGTATCTGTGGCAATCTGCGGAAGGTAGAAGTGAAATTATTCGCCCCTCGACTGTAACAGCGCCTCGAGGAGCATCTTATCTATCGCAACTAATTGAGACGTTATTCAGTTACCAGCCTCGGGCCAGTTGTTTATTGAAGAGCGGTTCGCCGCGACTTTGCTTTACTTTGCTTAACGTGTTTTTCTAGGGACTAGGGCGCAAAATTTTAAATTTACATTAATCGTAATATTTATAGGCTTATTGGCCCCCTTCTACGAGGATTTGGAGCTTGAAGCCACCACACTGATACGTTATAGGTCGGCGGGCTGAGGTTCATAAAGTTAACATTGTAGTGATCATATGTTTATATGCGCTATATCAAGCTGTATGCGAAGAGCACGCTGTGCTGCGATCCTTGCATATTTCCGTTGCTTATGATCAATCGTTTCATATTTGATTTCTTGAATGTGGAATGGCTTGGATTTCTCAATTTCTTTAATATAAATATCCTAACGAATTATCTGTTGAATTTCTCAAAACTATTCTATCGAAAGGGAATCCTTTTATTTTATTCATTTTGTATAAAATATTGTTTTATAAAAAATAGTTTGAGCCAGGATTTTATTGTTTTACAACTAATAAAACAATGTAACCCTGTTACTATAATATTTATCTATTTAATGATTTTGACACAGACAGTCTTTCAGTTTTATTTATTAGTAGAAGTATCAAGTCGAACAGAAATCTAATACATTTGTCCTTTCAACGTTTAGCGGAAATCGAATATTTACGTAGAAAGGAAAATAAATCTTTATAAAGGTAAAAGCTTCAATATAAACAATGTTTTAAACCATTTGCAAAGTTGAAGTAAAAAGCTAAAATCTTTCATTTAAAAAAAATAAGCCAAGTACAAACATTTCTGTCGAGTAATAAACAACTTTTTTATCAATCTTGCGAAAGTGTGAGCAAGTTGTTATTCAATTCTGGATTTTATTCAACAAGTTCCTCCGTATGAAATATATCATTATTGCACACATTTAGTCGTGAATACTTATGAAGTTGTAGCACAGGGCGCTTGCTTATTAGAGTACCTATAGTAAGTTTTTGACAAACAACTAGGTAGCTGTAACAAAATCGTAACAATCTCTGTTCATAACTACGAGTAGTGCACGTAATCTCAAGTCTCATTACCGATTGTTATCTAACTCCTTTAGTGACTTTACGAACCTTCCTAGAACCTTCAATATTAAGCATTATTGTTTAAAAGAACAATTACCCTTTGTGCGAGCTATCGTACGTTATCGGTACGGGCGGCGGCACCGCGACTCTTAATGCAAGGCGGGCAGGGCGGAAACTCCAATGCCGTTTGAATTCCTGCGCTGAGCACTGTACACACGGCAATATTTAGTTTCAGATTTCGCTTCGTAAAGCGATTCGTAACAAGTGCCTCTTTATTCGGGTTACTTTGTAAAAATTTGTCGGTAATTAATTAACTGATAGTGTCAAACGTTACGCACTAATTATATTCAACATTGAAGGCATTCAACTTTTATTTATACCGACTCTATTTTTTTTTTATATAGGTTTTGACAGCCTCTATCGCACAGTGATATGCGTGGTGAATTTATAAGACGGGGGTCCTGGGTTTTATTCTTGGCGGGGCAGATTGAGATTTGTTTAAT
Organism: Mycalesis mineus; assembly: GCA_034621355.1. Classification (NCBI taxonomy): domain Eukaryota; kingdom Metazoa; phylum Arthropoda; class Insecta; order Lepidoptera; family Nymphalidae; genus Mycalesis; species Mycalesis mineus. The sequence goes on along the minus strand of CM067908.1, from coordinate 24,186,898 downwards.
TTGTCTTGGTCTGGCTGGTGGGAGGCTTTCGTCGTGGCTAGCACTCTACCGACAAAGACGTGCCGCCAAGTGATTAAGCGTTCCGGTACGATGTCGTGTAGAAACTGAAAGGGGTATGGATTTCATCCTACTCCTAACAAGTTAGCCTACTTCTATCTTAAATAACATCACCACTTAACATCAGGTGTGATAGCAGTCAAGGACCGACTTGTCGTAGATAAAAACTAAATAAAATAAATGTAGCTATAAAATCTTGTTATACCAAGTTCACAATTTTAATTTTGAATTAGAATTTGAAGTACAGTCTCTACTATAGGTTCTGGAAGCAGAAGCCGGCCGTAACATCAACATTATGACGTAGGATGAAAAATAAGAGGCCCCGTGCTGCCCTTACCTTTAAATCCTTTAAATATAATCAAGGTTTTGTAGTTTCACTAGAAGCAGATCATTCTCTGTAAGTCTACAGCATCTGGAGCTCAGTCCGATCCGATCTGGACGCAACTGAATCTAATCCTGTCCCGCATTTAACACATAATAATAATGCAATCGCAAAACGAATAATCGATTTTATGTCGCAAGTAATCGATTTAACTTGTAGGTGACGATACATAGCATAAAATCGATTAATGTCGATGTCAAATCGATTAAGGTGTAAACTGTTGTAAACCACGCTACGCATTTATTACGAATATAAACTTTAACACGGAACTATTCTACCTATTATATTATGATGTTGTTAACCTATGTATAATATATGTCGCAATTTACTAGAACATTTCAAATAATCCTGAAATTCATAAACAATGTACACTTAGCCGGTTGTTGTCCTCAAATATTTTTTGTATGTTTTTATTAAATGGCAAGTTGGCCCTTGACTGCGATCTCCCCTGATGTTAAGTGACGACGAAATCTATGATGGTACCAGTTTTATGGTACGCAATTAAGCTTACGTTACGTCTTTGATCCGAGCTGGGAATCCTAGGACCTCTGTGTTATAAGCCAACACATCATAAACTAGAAGAAAGAAGGTCATCACGATAATCGAACTGAGCTTACTGACCGAAAACAAAATTTTCGAGTAAGTTTTCCGTGATGTGACTCGGGTATACTGGCGAGTACAAGGCTGCAAACAACGTCGAACCGCTTTCTGCCAACAAAGCTTTGTGAAAAATTATTTGCGTGACAAAATATGCCTGCAATGCCTTTGCGAATGCATCACGGGAGTCGGGACTACGTATGAACTAGACCAAGGGAATGCATTGATCCGCCTCAAACGCAGCCTTTATACTTCCATTTATTTGTTTTCCAATATGTAAAGTCGGTCCCTTAATGAATTTACTTGCAAAACGAACAGACAGCGGAGTGCGGCACTGCGGACTTTGACAAAAAAGAAAAATGTTCGTTTCACTTTGACAACACGACTTCTCTTCTTGTTTATGTTTTATCTTCTACATGTTTGATGTTTGATATTTTCCTGTTCCTGATGAGCAGCAGAGCCTAGTAGCTCTACGGTGACGGGGTTTGAGTGCTGGACGTAGAGCCAGGTCATAGATTCGATGCCCGCAAGTTGGTCCGACCGCAAGTGTTTGAAAAATAACATTACCTCTTCTGACGCAGTCGGGTAAAAGATTGGAGATAAAGTTACAATATTTGGCATTATTAGTATAAAACTAAGTCGCTTTTTTATGATTGTCCGGGTGTATGTTTTAATCTTTAAAACTACGCAACCGATTTTTATGCGGTTTTTTTCATCAGATAGAGTGTTTCAACAGGAAGGTTTATGTGTATAATACATGCACAATGTAGTAGAGAAAAACTGATAATTTTAGAGATTCCTTATGTGATGTCGTAAATTACCGCATTTTTTGCGCTTACATTAAAATGCCTATAAAATTTGAAGAGTTCCTACAATTTTCCCAGGATATTATCATCAGATCCTAACATGATGACAATGGAACCTTGGAAGTGTGCCCTTTCTAATAAAAAAGAATTATGAAAATCGGACAACTCTGTAAAAAGTTATGCATGGTCATACTTAAAAAAAATATATACGTATCGAATTTAGAACCTCCTCCTTTTTTTCGTCGGTTAAAAATGCAGGTACATAGCGAGCGTTTGAGGGTGGCGCGGAGCGCGCGTTGTTTAGTGTACTTTAGTACCAGAATTGCAGCCGTGCGAAGCGGGGGAGAGTCGATAGTTTTTATATATATTCTTTAGAAATGATTTTATTCTTATTATTTGGAATTCGTGTTCCAAAGTTATTCTAAAGAACAACTTTGGAACACTAAAATTAAATTATGGACTAATTTATCACTTTACCGAGTGATTAAGGATAAAGGTATTAATTTATTTAATTTGTCATGAAGAAATCGCTATTATACATTGAGGCCGTCCTTACTTTCAGCTCTTCATAGATATGCTTAAGTACATTAAAGCTACTAAATGACGCAGCTATTTTTTACTTTTTAGTGCGTTTTGAATCGGTTCAATATTTTTGGCTAAAAACTTTTATTTATCGACACGTATTATAAGTAGTATATTGTACAGCACTAGTAGCCAAAAAGCTACCACATTTGCACAAAACCGAAATCGCTGCAAGTGTGTCTATAAAATTTTAAGAGTTTCCTAAGTTTTCCCTGGATATTGTCATCAGATCTTATTATGATTATGTGACCATTTTGGAAGTGTGCCTTTTCTAAAAAATAGGAATGATCAAAATCGGACGACTCTGTAAAAAGTACTGCGTGGTCATACATAAAAAATATATACGCGTCGAATTGAGAACCTCCTCCGTTTTTCACGTCGGTTTAAAATAATTCTCACGAATAAAATTTTACTTTTTTGATGTTGTTTACTGTGATGTTCTTGCGGGCGAAGTTGCGGGCGACGGGCTAGTTATAAATAAAACTTCAATCCATAATTAACCCTCTCGATATAAGTGTGGAGTTTTATTAAGTAGCGAACTCTATAAATGCTCTGTCGCGCATATGCTCGCACACATGCTCGCGCGCGCACGTGCGCTACTATTATTGTATCGACCTTCAATGCGCGATACACTTTTTCACTTCTCTTGCTCAAAAATCCTGTCATTTTATCGTTTCACAGCAGAACTAAAATAGCAAGCCCTGGAGGATAAAGTGATTAATTTTTTTTTTCTGTTACTAGTACCAGATCACCATAAAACAAAAAAGGTTTAATTAGTTAATAGAATAATCAAACAGAATCATAAAAAAATAATATTCCTTTAAAAACGAAAAAGATTTTATTTGTCAATAGAATCATCATAACTAAATAAGGTTCCAATTTGTAGGTTTGATTTGAAAAATGGGACTAACGCTCTTGCATGAGTTCTTATGAATTAGTATTTAATTTTTTCACAGTCTTAATAAATATTTGAATGTAACATGCGGGCCTAAACACCTGATACATATATCTCGGTTTTTATTTATCCTAAAATACTTCGTATATACTTTGGCCTTCTTCGCTTTAGTCCTTTGTATAATAATGTACTATTTAATATTTTTGGTGTTGCTGGAATCAAGTTATGTATGCAGGTGAATTATAAAAAACATCTTCTCTTGGTCAAAAAATTTCTTTCGTGCCTCATAACAACACAAAATAAGATAAATATGCATATTATTTTTTCACCGACTTCAAAGTTTACGAAATACTGAACTAGAATACTCACTCGACACAACATAATCTTTAAAGTCGAGATACAAAGCTCACTTTAAAACCCGCATATCGGTTCATAATCTAGCATTTTCCATGCGTTTTAATCAAAGCACATTATACATAGAGCAGAGTGCGAGCGATTGTAAAGCGCACCGGAACTAATTATGTACAAATTGGAAGTGCAGAGAATAGCTGCAGCGAGTTGTTACAGTTAAGTTCAACAGTTTGTGATGTTAAAAACTGAGCTTTTTTGTTTAACTCTTACGTATAGCGCTAACTAGTTTCCCTTTATATCGGATTTTATTGAAGCGATGTATACGAGTACGATTGGCAATTTCATTTAAATAATAATCGTCAACAAAGGACCGGTGTGTGAAAGTTGTCAGTTTTTTAGAATACTTCATTTTTCTTGTCGTTTTAATAGCTTACCATGATAACCTGTTCAGCGTATATTGAAATACGAGAAACAATTAAAATCGTCTGCTCATAATTAAAATTACACACACTCATTACCATTATGAATAAAGAAGGTATCTTTATTCATCATCATCATCATTATCATTATGAATAAAGAAGGTATCTTTATTCATCATCATCATCATTATCATTATGAATAAAGAAGGTATCTTTATTCATCATCATCATCATTATCAGCCTATTGACGGCCCGCTACAGGGCCAGGCCTCCCTCTTTATAGGAGGGGATATGGAGCGTACACCCACCACGCTGTTCCAATACAGATTGGCGGACTTAGGGTGATAATGTGCTCTACGAGGCACGGGTTGTAGCACCACCAACTTCCAGATTTCGGACTTGGAATGTACTGAACATTTGATAGGAGAATGAAAAAGCTCAGAATTATTCCGTGACCCGACCCAAGAATCGAACCCAGGACCTCGTGTTCAAAGCCACATAGGCTAACCACTAGACCAACGAGGCGGCCTTCTTTATTATATAGTAGTTATGGTTTACTGTTATTCTTAATTACACTTATAACTTGCTCTGCTATTTATGTACGAGATGATATGGCTCAGATCTTGGCTATATCTCGCATCATGGCTAAAACTAACTTAAACGAATGCATGAACTTACTTGTTCGTTTGGTGACAAAACGATGATAGGAACAATACTAGCATCTTTTGTTGTGAATTTTGATTGTTTCGATAGCTTTGTTGAACAGAGATTAACCTTTACATTAAGTGGCTTGATCTTCTCAAAACCACCTTTCAATAGATTATAATTATATGCGTTTGGACGATAATGGTCTCTTTTACATTGGACTTTTATATTGCATCCTGCTATAAAATAAATTTATAATTTTGTCGAACAAAGCGATCTGAATGTATGTTTCACTCGTAAATGGTAAACTTTAATGCTACAAAATTTAATCAAATGAGCATTAAATTTAAATTTTAAAATTTCACATTTCAGTTACAGTAATTGAAATTCGAAATTTTCATGTTTTGACGCTTCAAGCCACCCTCATGCCGTGCCTGCGGGCCCTCCACTACAGTCCACTATTGACTTTACGTCAATTTTTCCGGACGTTTCCTAAAAGCCGGCGCATATCTGGCGATACGCCGCGTCCCGCATTTGTTAATAACAGACTATCATTAGTATTGCTGGCTATGAAATCAAGTCAAAAACGTAGAAAATAAAAATAAGAAAAAAAAGAAGTAGTCGGACGTAGGGAAATGGAAGGTATCTTTATGTTGACCCCTGTGACTCCAATCTGAGTTTAGAAGGACGTTGGCTATCGCGCGTCGGCTGTGTAAGATAATTCCTGATGTTCTCATGACTGTGGTGATGATCTGCGATCACGTTTTGAAAAAATAATAATAAAATAATCTTTATTGTCCAGAAAACCATTTTACTTTAATATTACCATACACACCTGCATCGTGAAGATCTTAGTCGATTAACAATTACGACTAGATAGAAAATATGATTCATTAAAAATATTGTTTAGTAAAAAAATCGATGAATGTTGTTATACACTTTATCCGCCACAAAAAGCTCAGAACACCCAGCAAAGGCTGGCTACTCTACTAAACTAACTCTTCGCTTGCAGATTGCGTCTGCGTTGCGGAGATAGTATGATCTGTTTCTATTTGAGAACAGCAGCCTTTAGTATGAGTTATTGTCGGACAGTGAGCATTTTGACTTCTTTGTGAAAAAGAGTGTAGTTGAATATTTGAAATGACTACAGGCGCGCTTTTTTTATTGAAAATGATCGAAGTATAAACAGGATGAGCTTCACTGTGCTATAAATAAGAACTAAGCGCTGATAAGTCCTACGTTTCAGTTCTCCAGATATGCGCCGGCCTTTCCAGTTTTAAAGAGTTATAAACAAAAACGGAAAAGACGTTAATACTAATATTCTGATTCTATATAGGTACAAGCTTTGAAGGTACCGATCTTTGCTGAACTTAGACGAAAATGCCTATAGCCTGGTTTTTATCTAGTATAAAGCCGCAGCACCATCTAGCGCTTTACTGTGTTGTGTGTAAAGTGTATTCGGATACTTATACCTAGCCTCGTGATGACCAGATCGATGCTCCCATTTAGTAGCCTACAATAATTATAAATGCTTCCGTGGTGTAAGGGTATGCGCGGTGGATTTACAAAACGGAGTCCGTTCACATTCCTGCATTTCTGCTACGCCTGATTTTGAACTCAATGTTTTACTCAGGGTTTTCTAGTGGGCCTTTAATATAGTCATAAAACTATTACTATCCTAATCTTACCAACTCACACTGGAGCAGCTTGGTGGGTTAAGGCTCCAGATATTTCATTCAAGTCAAAGGTAACAGATTCTTCTAGTGGGCCATTAAAACAATCATAAAACTATTATAACCCTAATCCCGCCAACCCACACTGGTGCAGCATGGTGGGTCTAAGCTCCAGATATTTATCCACAAGTCAGAGAGTCAGGTTCTTCTAGCGGGCCATCCCTTTCCAACAAAAAAGAATCATTAAAATCGCTTCCTTAATGACGAAGTTATCTTCGAAGACACATAAAAACATTTCCCCCTTTCTAACGCAGTCGGGTAAAAAAAAGTATATAAGAACACTCCTCAGACTTTTTCCTATAAGAATATGTCATCGTATCGGGGATCGGCCAAGCCGTTTGGAAGTTGTAGGGGAACATATAAATAGTGCGGACAGATGCACAGACAGACAGACAGACAACAAGAATTTATAGCATTCCGCAGAAATGCAATAAGAAAGTACGGGAGGCAGCAGGCAGTAGGCAGTAGGCAGCAGGCCGACGGCTGACGGCGTGCAGTGAGTGGTAAGTACAGTAAGCGCACGGGTGATGTCATGCGCTCGCGCTACGTACATGGATGCGGTAAAGTAAACACCGGCACATTCCACGCCGCTGCCTGTAGGTATCTGACGACAGTACCACGTACCACGTACCGCCCACTGACTAGAAAACATTCAGACCTTAGTTCAGAGTGGGAGCGAATCGAAGCGTTGCGTCTGCAATTCTGCCTACAACTATTTCATCTTTCAATTTTAAACCGTTAGAACACAAAGTTGTGTTAATCAAATGTGGAAAAATCGAAAATAGAGTCAAACGCGTCGACACTCGGTTACATTTTTGTAATAATAAACTTTGCTGTTAGGGAACTTGATGAGGATGATTCGACACCTATCTGAGTTGAGACGTACTCATCACAAGATCTCTACAACTCTATAGTTAAGTGATTTTAAAAGTATAACAAGTTATTTTGCGATGTAAACTTTTACTCCGAATGAATTTCTCGACCTCGCGCGCGCGCACACGGCTGAAACCGCAGGATCATAATCATCATCATTACCAGCCGGTAGACGTCCACTGTTGGACATAGGCCTTTTTTGGGGACTTCCAAACACAACAATCCCGAGAACACTTCAGTTCTGCAACTCGCTGAGCTATGTCGGTTACTTTGGTTCTTCTGCGGATCTCCTTATTTCTGATTCGATCACGCAGAGATACTTCGAGCATTGCTCTTTCCATCGCCCGCTGAGTGTGTCTGAGCCTTCTTATGAAGCCCGCAGTCAACGACCAAGTCTCGATCCGTAGGTCATCACTGGCAACACGCACTGACTCTCGTCTTCAGGAACTGAGGAATTTTGGACAAAAATGTCACGGAGTTTCCCGAACGCTGCCCAGCTGAGTTGGATTCGGCGGTTCACCTCTTTCTCGAAATTGGATCTACCTAACTGGATCATATGGCCTAGGTATGTATACTCGTCTACAATTTCGAGTGCAGAATTTTCAACAATAACTGGGTAAAGCAAAACATAAGCATTACACATGATCCTTATCTTGCTCATGTTCATTTTAAGGCCCACCTGTTGAAAAACTCTGCTGAGGTCATTGAGCATAATATTAAGGTCATTTAGAGATTCTGCCATGATTACTACATCGTCGGCAAACCGCAGTTGAGTGAGGTACTCGCCATTGATGTTGATGCCAAGTCCGTTCCAGTCCAAGAGCTTAAAGACGTCTTCCAATGCGGCGGTAAATAGCATCGGGGAGATGACATCTCCTTGCCGCACTCCTCGCTGCAATTGGATTGGCCTCGTAATCTCATCCTGTATACGGACTGACATGGTGGCGTTTTCGAACAGGCACTGCAACGCTTGGATGTACCGGTAGTCGATTCGGCACCTCTGCAATCAGCTGCTCAGGTTTCCACCGAATCAAAGGCTTTCTCATAGTCTACAAACGCCAGGCAAAGTGACCGGTTATACGTATATGTTAACGGCTACTATACATTGCTAAATCAATGGATATAATATATGATCGCTTATGAAACTTGAAACGTCAATCATTAGTTCATCATCATCATCATTATTAACAGTCGATGGACGTCCACCGCTGGATATAGGCCTTTTTAGGGACTTCCAAACAACGGTCCTGAGCCGCCTGTGGCCAGCGGCTCCCTGTGACGCGTTTGATGTGGTTAGTTTCTTTTTATGCAAGACGGTTCACATAATGATCATTAATTAGTTACAACTCTTAAAGCAAAGCATCCAGCAAACACTCAACTATTGCTGAATAGATATACAGTGATGTCACCCTTTTCTTATATGATTCATTGTCCTTAACATAATTACAAACTTTATATTACTTGAATATATTAAAATTTACTTTGTGTAATTTTCCTAACTGAGCAAAAAATTTATAAAAACTTAAGCCTATCTTAATAACAATACAGATGATCGCGCGAGAGGGAGGCAAGGATACAGACTGATCCTCTGTACGAAGCCCTGACCGCCGCTTGTCTGAATACTCTGCAACCGGAGGAGCGAATTTATGCAAACATAATTTTAAAAAATAAAAGAAGAATTATAAATAAATGAACATATAATAGAGAAAATAAAATGAGTAGTTAGGGATAGTGGTAGCCAATAAGCGCATTCATTAGCGGCGGTGAATTACAGTGATTCAGTATCGCTGTGCGGTGGAAACAATGGGAAGCATACCGACTACATTCTATTGTCCAACCGACTAATCAAAATTTGGATATTTGTTGCAAGACTAATTGAGCATTACATTTCTAAAAAAGTTAATGACGTAGCTTTAGCAAAAATTAATCGTCTAAATTGTTCGCATCATTGAGTCTTCTTTCTCAAGATAACTCACATTTTGTCTTGTTGCCAAAGAGACTACGAGTATATGCAATAGAGCGCAATAGAAAATATAGTTCTTTCTTTCGTTGCATAGGTGATGATATATCCGATTTTGCCGCTATTAATTAATCTCTGAATCTTTTCGGGTGCATCTTAGGCCTACAAACGAATAGGTTTTCGCCTGTGATAAGAGCACGCATCGCCTTTTGCGCGCAGAAGCAGTAACTAATCTGTTCTTACGTCGTGGATATTCCTTTGGATTTGGAGACTGGATTTGGAGCCTCGTTCCAGATTCGGGGAAATTAAGTAAAGTCGCTTCGATCGTGAGGTTCTGGGTTCGAATACTTGGTCACGGAATAATTATTTTTTCATTATTCTATGAATTTCTACGACATTTCATGTCCCGGAGTCGGGACTTTGGTAGTTTTTAGCCCCCGTGCCCCAGAGAGTACCTACGTTAAGCCGTCGGTTCCGATCACTATCATCAACATCTGATAGTGATCGTTAATAAATGAAACATTCAATGAAACTCAAAATGAAACGTCACCCTAAACTCGCCAAACTACATTGGAGCAGCGTAGTAGGTCAACGCTCCATATCGCATCTCCTGTAAGGAAGTAGGCCTGGCTGGGATTGCAGTGGGCCGTTAAAGGCTGATAATGATGATGTAACTTCTTGATGATGTACTTTCGCGTTTTCCTAACTGCTACGAAGTGGGCAACTTAAAATCATGAGTGACGAGGTGATTGCGTCCCACTATACGCATCAACGTGCTACAGGCGTGATTGCAACTAAGGGCCGGCCTATTTGACGGCCGAGTGGCGCAGTGGGTAGTGACCCTGCTTCTGCGTCCTAGGCTGTGGATTCGATTTTTACACCTGGAAAATATTTGTGTGATGAGCATGGATGTTCTCATGTTATAATATATATAAAAATATTCATCAGTTATCACAGCATAAGCACAAGCTACTTACGAGTACGCTTACTTTGGGGCTATATAGCGATGTGTGTAATTGTCCTATAATATTTATTTATTCAATATTATAAATTATGCACCTGATGAACGTTGATAAATGGTTCGAGGAACGTTTGAAAGAATAAGGAAATTAAAAAATATAAATAAAAAATAGAATCATTACGTAAAATGAAACCGCCAAGGTCTACAGAAGCAGCGTGGCCCAAGCTCCGAGTGCTTATATGAGAGACGAAGTTTAGATATACCTTGGAGTAGGCTACGAAACGGGCTTTAAGATCTATGACGTGCAATCTAAAACCAGTAATTCTCAAGGATCCAGCCTGAAATAGCGACAGTTTTAACAGCCCACGGACCGGACGGCATAAACCCGAGGGCAATTTACCCACGGAATCAAACCCACTATTTTCAGCCGTATTAAATCTATCAATGAATTTCCGGCACCGCTGACACTTAATATCGACAATCAACTTGCTCAATGAACAATGCTCGATCATAAATACTAACGTTTCCACTTCGCCTTGGACTATAGGGACCATGATAACAAAACATTCAGGATCAGTCCTGACTCCTGAATGTCAACACTGCATCGTTCGAACTTCCTATGCACTATCTCGTTGATGCTACAACTGTGTTACCACATTCCTTTCATCATAGCCCAATGCTTAGACGTAATGGCTTGAATCAATAGCTACATGATACTTAGAGTACAGTTAAAGTGAAAACGACGCATGGTGTCCCGGAAGAAAATTTATTGTACTGAAAATAAAGTGTTCCCGAGATAAATTAGATATAATAAATAAATAAATATTATAGGAGAAATACTCACATCGCTATATAGCCCAAAAGTAAGCGTACTCGTAAGTAGCTTGTGTTATGGGTACTATGATAACTTCTGAATATTTTTTATATATATTATACATAAATACTTATAATATATAGACAAACACCCAGATACTAGAAAACATCCATGTTCATTACACAAACATTTTTCCAGATGTAGGAATCGAACCCAGAGCCTAGGACGCAGAAGCAGGGTCACTACCCACTGCGCCACTCGGCCGTCAAATATGTTCTTAAGAGGTTCATACTTAGCAATTTCAACAATGAACATATAGCTGCGTATGTACTGGGCTTCATAATATTAAAAATATAATAGTGACTAAAATTCCGCAATCACTTTCTTCTTCTGATTTTTATTAAAGAGTTTATTTTCTTTGTCAATTTTATAATCAGCATTGCAGATTATTTAGTCTCTTTCTGACATATAACAGTTGTAAAATATAAAGACAGTACTAAATAAAAAGAAAACGTGGTGACAGTAAACCGAAACGGCGAAACCACATATCGGTTTCACGGGCTGTACTACGTCATATTTAGGTTTAACTTTGAGCGTTACTTCAGTGAAACCGAGTCCCGAGGTAGCGCCATTTCTTATGATTAGTTTGCTTTCTTCTCAGAACTTATTACTCTAAAGCTACCGTTTAACTTCGCTTCGATCGATTCGGCTTTGATTTTCTCCGCTATAGAAGAAAAATGACCAAAGAGTAACCTGGTTGAAAGGGAAGTTATATAAATTAACAAATCAATATGGTAAATCTCGACGAGTATTTGTCGCTAAGACGGTCTGCTCACGGCTGGCAGTGCCAGATCCCAGAGGTCAGAGGAGTGTGGTAGGTGTGTGGAGCTGGGGTGTTGCTTGTATGCACTATGCGTTGCAGAACCACTTGGTTTTCCTGAGAAATGTTCGCCTGAGAACTCTTATAAATGCAACAGAGTTTAAGCGCGTTTAGAGGCTTCATAGCTTTAATGTTAAGTTTGCAACACCACTTATCACCATTACTTTATCAGAACAATAAAAAAAAACAGTAAATGTCAATAATGTATTATCGATCAAAATACGAACATTGGTTTTGACTGAGTAAACGAATTAATTGACTATAATTTAACTTAACATCCGGTAGTCCTCTCCACCTTCTTGATTACCACCTATCTATTACTATAGAGAGTATCATACAAGTAAGTGCGCCGGAGTTACACCGGACACATTCACCGTAACAGCTACTTCGCTCACTAATCAGAATTGCCGAAATCTAATATAGGCTATACCGGTTGAGGCGGTGTTCGTAGTATTCCACGAAAAAGCTACGAGGTTAGGTTTCAATTGGTTATGAGCCTAATACTTAATCTTATTACATTTAAACGAGAGTGAGATGTATATGTATATAGAGTACATCTCTTTGAACTTATTTACCCTTGTAGATAATCGGATCCCTATTCTTTCCTTTGTTCACTTTCTCGTAAAGGTAAGTACACAAGTATTGACAGCCGAGTGGCGCAGTGGGCAGTGACCCTGCTTCTGCATCCTAGGCCGTGGGTTCGATTCCCACATCTGGCAAAAGTTTGTGTGACGAGTATGGATGTTTTCCAGTGTCTGGGTGTTTATCTATATATTATAAGTATTTATGTATAATATGTATAAAAATATTCATAGTTATCATAGTACCCATAACACAAACTACCTAAGCTTACTTTGGGGCTATATAGTGATATGTGTGATTGTCCCAGAATATTTATTTATTTATTTATTTATTTACACATAGCAGTCATTAACACAATATTATGATCTTGAGCGTGACCTTGAACGATATTATTGTTTCTTTGTATTCTGTGAAAATATATGAATGTTACCCTGTAAACAATCTCATATGTTACCAAGTTCATATCAAAGGTGTACGGAACCTTCGACTTGCACTTTCCTGCATGAGGTAGAACATACAACTTGTAAGTCATTGGTTAAGTAACGGGTACAGTAACAGGTGTCGGGAGAGGCGAGGAGCGCTGTGCAAGTGCACACGTAATTTCCAACGAGGCGAGCGCCGCGTTACCCAACCCGGGTAATTCGCACACGGCACCGAACTAACGTTTCACAATTGTTATTTGTTATTAATTTCACGATCGATACGGGCTTTAATGTTTTATAAATACGCATTGTTGTACGACACAATGCTCGCTCGCTGCGAACACGACGCGCTGCGAGCGGCTCCGGCTGACGCATTCCTTGCGCTCGCTCGTAGCACGGCGTATAGCACAGCACACAGCACTGCCACTTGCCACGACTGAAGCAGATCTCTCTCGCTTGAACGTCTAGTTGTGAATAGAAAGGAATGGTCAATATTCATTTAACAGTCTGGTCTTTTAGCCCAAACAATAGCTTCCGTTTAAATTCCTAAATATCTAAAAAATTATGAGCAGTATAGTAAAAGCATTTTGGTTTAAAAAATGGTGAATTAAATAATTCAGTTCATAAATTTTTGTCTGAATTATTTATAAAATTAAATTAACTTTTACTCCTTTTTTTACGTACAAATAGATAGGAATTATTATTTTTTCATTCTGAAAATAATGGTGTTTGTTCATATGTTCATTAAATGTTCAGCTGGGTGGGAAATCATGTACGTAAGACCGTAGTCCGTAGGGGGAAGGGTGCATTAGAAAGTAAATGTTTCACCTCCATCTACAGCAGTGTAGCGAAATACGTGTAAATGGTAACTATGTGTAGATACATGTAGTAACGATTTATATTTTTCGTTTACTGATGACTAGCGAAGGAGTCACAAGATTGTAAGAACTTCGCCAAGCATCAGTAAAGCTGGATAACGCACACGTTTCTATCAGATGAGCTTCTCAAGAGATTTAATAAACGTAACCCAAGCGTTATTATTTTACTTCTTTTATTTTACCAAATAAGTTAAAACCTATGGGACTTGGAATATTACAACAATTGTGAAAGGCTTAACTGAATTTATAAGTAAAAAAAATATATTTAAAAGTACAAATAAAATATAAAATAAAACAAGATATTTACAAAAAGAATAAGCCATCTATTTTATTGTTCACCTAAAGGCAAGGTGCCCAACACACTGCTGCTATTTCCCCTCTGAATAGCAAGGTTTATCCTTTGAGCTAAATTAGCAACAGCATGTTGGTCACCGGGCACGTGGATCAGTTGTTTGGATAAGATGTCCATACATTTTTTGGTATTCGATGACCAGGGACCCATAGTCTCTAACGCCAGCGTCGCAAATAAAAAATCTTTAGATAAAACTGAGTATTTACGACGCTTGAGGTTTTAAGAATATTCTTTATAGGTCTATGATGGCAATTCCAATTCCGTTCATTGTTCACCCACATGTGGGCATACAAGGCAATAAGCTAGCGGGTGAGTTAACTCGAAGGGGCTCGGAGTCACTAGCGGTGGTTGCCTGGGCCCCTGAGCCCCGAACCAGAACCGGATTTATTTTATAAATATTTAATAGTGTTTTTATACCTTTCATAAGCAAAGTTTAAAAAGAATTGTAAATAAATAAATGAAAGAAAAAAAAACATCACCTAACATTTATAATTAAAAGATCATGTCGTGCCAACTGCCACCAGCCAGACCAAGACAAATTAAGAAAAATCTCAATTTGCCCCGCCGGGAATCGAGCCCAGGACCTCCGTTTTATAAATCCTCCGCGCATGCACGCTATGGAGGTATTAGTGTGTATATATTTGAATGTATGTATTTATACGTATTATTCATCAACTGCATTCTAGTGTCCTAATATTTTTCTTAGTCTAAGGTTGCCTGGAAGAAATCGCTGTTTAGCGATAAGGCCGCCTTTTGTACCATTTCTACTTTTTAAGACTTTTTATGTCTCTGTTATATGTTTTTCTTCGTTGTGGTGTACAAATAAAGAATAAGTAATAATAATAATAATAATTTAAGGGCCTAGTTTTTAAAAGTGGTAGATATTTATTTACAAACAAATTCGTAAAAGTGAACAGAGTGAGTAAATGTTAATGGGACCGGTAGGTAGCTGGGAAGCTGGGCACGAGAGCAATGGTGTACGGGTTTAGGTTTTAGATAAAGTTAGACGAGTAATATATTGCGATTTCAGCAATCTGAAGCGAACGAGTACGTGCTTCCCGGTATGGGATTCTCGGAACTCGCTCGCTCGGCTGTGTGCCTGAACACGCCGCGCACGCTACACACGCCCGCCGCCCCTTGCAAACACTACCTACTCACAAAACAAACCTGTGCACCGAACTTCAGCCTTCTAGAATGAGTGGTACCTCATTGGTCCTATGTTTTTTTTTATCGACTACAAGTTGGCCCTTGACTGCTATCACACCTAATGTTAAGTGATGATGCAGTTTAAGATGGAAGAGGGCTTGTTAGGAGTGGAACGAAATCCACACCTCTTTCGGTTTCCACACGACATCGATATGGTTAGCCCAAGTGGCTTGCAATCACTAAATCCTGGGTTAGAACATCGGGGCGGTGTACGAATTTTTATTAGAAAGGTTACACTTTCAAATTGGTCCCGTAGTCATCAAGTTAAGATCTAATAATGAGATTCTGATAAAATCGAAGGAACTCTTCAAATTTTATATGCACACTTGCAGCAATTTCGGTATTTGTGTAAGTGTCGGTAGCTTTTTGGCTACAAGTGTCTAATAATATAGAAAGAGGCACCAACATCATCGATATGCTTAAGTAAATTAAAGCAACTAAATGATGCAATTATTTTTATCTTTTTAGTGAGTTTTGAAGTCGGTTTAATTTTTGACGTGAAAACGTCTTATAATTCGATAGAGCCGGTTGCACGCACGAAAAAACATGACTCATACGGCGTTACCTCGCTTTGAGGCGTTCCATGTAAGGCTTGAAGTGCAAGCGAGAGCGCAGAACGAGCGACAAAGAAGCACAATCGGCCTTTGCGTTCGGCAGCGTTCGACATCCGTCTATTAAATATAATTATTAAATATATTAATTTTAAATTAAAAATTATGAATTATTTATAAATTAATATATTTATTATAAATTTAAAATATAAATTTATAAAATCAAAATCAATTATTTTATTAATTTAAACTAATATTTATAAAAATATACTTAAATTAAAAATTTTAATAACCAATTAAATGCTATCATTCCATCAGTATTTTCTTCAGACGTTGTCACGTTCAACTATCGTCAGTAAACCGACTTTACAGACAACCAATTTTTTTAATAAAAATTATTTTCTCAGATAAATTTACAGGTTCGACTTGATGTATTGGTAGTGTATTATTCGTATCGCTCTAAAGGAGCATTTTCAGCCAACTGTACCGGTCTTTATCATAAAGTGACAATGATCGTTACACACATACCCTTAGCCTGACAAACCGCAACAGGAGCAGCGCTAAAAGTTGTGAGGTTGTCCCGTAGTACTCCCTATAGTAGGCTACTCATATAGGCTGAACACAATATTTCAGTTTCAGCTTTGAAAATCAAGCCTACAATTTTTTTGACGACCTCCGTGGCGCAGTGGTATGCGCGGTGGATTTATAAGACGGAGGTCCTGGGTTCGATTCCCGGTGGGGCAGATTGAGATTTTCCTTAATTTGTCTTGGTCTGGCTGGTGGGAGGCTTTCGCCGTGGCTAGTTACCACCCTACCGACAAAGACGTATCGCCCAGCGATTTAGCGTTCCGGTACGATGTCGTGTAGAAACTAAAAGGGATGTGGATTTTCGTCCCACTACTAACAAGTTAGCTCGCTTCCATCTTAGACTGCATCATCACTTAACATCAGGTGTGATAGGAGTCAAGGGCCAACTTGTAGTTGATAAAAAAAAAAAATAGTTGTTGTTAGAGACTAGTTTGTTACAAAATCTTTCCGATATCTTTTGAATGGCTCATCGGTTTCATTGTACCATAAATAAGAATCATCTCGATCACGTCAGCTTTCATTAAAAAAAATCGCATCGTACATGGTCTATTCACCTAGCGCTGGGATGCTACCGAAGGTGCACTGACAATAACGCTAACATTAAACCTTTGCCGCAGGTTCTGCGTACGAAACTCGATTGTGTCTCCAGGAACACGGCGTGGACGACCCCGAGCAAACCGTTAACATAAAAGGTGAAGAGGAGCTGTCGCGAGTGTACCAGAACCTGACGATGCCACCGCTGCCCAGAAATGAAAACACTAATCCCAAAAGGTACACTTTTATCCAAACCTATTTTACATTATGATTATTCTGATTGTGCTATTTGAAAAGACGTATACTATTAATAATTTTAGGTAGAAACCGAAAATATACACCATCTGCCTGACTCCCTGAATATATTTGCATAGATGGAAAGTAAATGAGGAATGTAAGCGATTTAGAAATAATTGTGATTATCGTAGATGTAAAAGTAACTCTGGTTTTTATTTATTAGCGTGTGATTATTATTTGTTATATGAATAGTCGAATAGGCATGGTAAATATTAGGTTAATTGTTTTAGATCTACGGTACTTCTATTGTAAAATTTAAGAAAATCAGGTTTTGTTATGTTTAAGTGCTATGCCATATATTTTTAAGGCAGCAGCTTATATATTGTTATTTAGACATATAGTAATTAGTCCTTGTGAAATGTTAGAGTAATTATGATTATCATCTTTGTGATTAGGTTTTACATTGTTGCATTGCGACTGATATCTAGTTCAATTGTGCATCTGCCTCTGACGGCATCAGCTCTGGTCGAACGATGAAACCGACTGACGTGCTCTGTTTGCAGTAACGACGCTAAGATCAGCACCAAGTCGTCCGCGCCTGTCAGCCCGGGCGACTCGGCGGAGACGAACCCGCAGTCCACCACGCCGGCGTCGCCGGTGCTCACCAAGCCGCCCTACTCGTATGTGGCGCTCATCACCATGGCCATACAGAACAGCGAAGCCAAGCGAGCCACGCTCAGGGAGATATACGACTACATCACCAAGGAGTTCCCCTACTACGAGAAGAACAAGAGAGGCTGGCAGAACTCCATCCGGCACAACTTGAGCCTTAACGAGTGCTTCCTCAAAGTGCGAAGGGAGGGCGGCGGCGACAGTAAGGGGAACTACTGGATCATTCGTAAGTTCCATCGCAAAAACTTTTCTTTCACTACGTAGGTTACTAAATAAGCTTAAATGATAAGCGACGATTCACACTTGCCGAAGTAATGTTTCCAGATCCTGACAGATTTCCGCCCTGCACTTACGTCGACAGTATTGCGTTGGATTCGTTTCATTCAATTTTTGCGTTAACGTCGATAAGGCAAACATGTGTGTGATTAAAGATATTGATTTATTATCAATTTTGGATGAAATATAAATTTATTGATAAATGATAATACGCTATTAACTGATGCACATTTTTCTACATTTACTTATTCAAGGAATGCGAATGCAGTTTAATGGTAATGCGCATTTTAGCAAGGCGAATGTATATTTGCGAATTTGCTGGCGTTACCGTAGCTCTTCTTGAATTATATTTTTAAGAATGAATTTTTATAGATATAGAATTGTTTTTTACATTACACAATGCTTTGTATATGATGTAGAGGTCTGAGTAGTGCACAGCAACGAACATCGACCAAAGATAACAAAGGGAATCCATACAATATTAGCTAACATTCCTATTGTGGCTAATTACAGTTTCATTGTAGGATTAATTCCTACCTAATAATAAATCCAATCATTGGTATCGGATACTACGAATGCCAGTTATGCATTCGCGTTTGTAATTTGTATGCACGTAATATTATTGCAGACATTCTGTTACTTTGATTCTTTCGATAACTTGTCAAGTTTCAAAAAAAATTCTCTATTGAACTGGTTTGATATTGAATTAATTTACATGTGTAGCGGGGTATAGAATTCGGTATTGTAGAAGCATGTGTCTATATTTTTTACTCCACTGTAACAGTGTTGTAGTAGTTTAATGGATGTCTTATCTGCTGGCGTAACATTCTGGTGGTGATCTTAGGGCCTTTTCGTCCCTGATGGAGAAGCGTTGAGGCTATTTGGCTAAATTAAGCCGGCCACATTACGCAATTTTTTTGCGTTCAATTTTTACACAGGCTTGCACAAAGAGCTTCTATTAAAACACACTTGCTACGACGATAATGTCAATGCGTTGACGAAACGGAAAAGATGCTGTGTATTCGATTTAATAACGTATTAAGTACTTAACCGTTATAGTGCCAAGAACTTATCTGGCCCGGTGAGGCAGTCGCTGTGGTTGCTGACAGCTGCGACGTTAGTTCCAGTTTTGGCCGCCGGGTCAGATAAGTGTGTTGGTCTGTTGTGACGTCACGTGTGCCGTCAGCTGTGAGCCTGTGCCCTGTTGCAGACCCGCAGTGCGGGGACATGTTCGAGAACGGCAACTACCGGCGGCGGCGGCGCATGAAGAAGCCGTTCCGCTCTGCGCCGTACACCAAGCCCATGTTCGGCGACGGGTACCACGTGGCGCACGCGCAGCACCCGCACATGCAGTCCCTCCAGCTCGGCCCCGCCAACTACTTCGGCTCTCGCTCCCCGTACTCTGCCGCATACCCGCGCTACGACACGTGAGTTTCTTTTTATAAACTGTTAACTGATGTTTAAATATGTGTTATGGTCTATGGATCCTCGATCGGAATTGTAAAAATTACTAGTCGCATTGAATGTGATCAAAAAGAGTGGTTGTGTGAACGTGTGCGGCGATGTGTGTGATGTCATGATGTGTCATGTGATGGAAGTGTGGGAAAGTCTTATTACACTTGTTTCGGTCTCGGTTCCATCCGCTCAGAGCGCGTAGGAACTTCGGTTATTATATATTACTGGTCCAATATCGAGATGCAATAGTTTATTACGAGCTTCCTTTTTAATTATAAACTAGCAGTCTTGTGAGTTATCCGTAGAAGATAGGCATATGCTATGGCGGACTTTTTTACAGATTTTGATACGTTCTTTAATATTGTAGTACATTGTTTTGTTCTATCCTCAATAGTTTTCGCTGCGCACGCGATGTAATTTTTTTACAACTTGGATAACATTATTCAAGTTTAAGTAAAGATGCGTAATTAATTTTGTAAATTTTTATAGCCTACGACACTCCACAATAACGTAGCTTTATTTTGGTGAAATAATTTTGAAAATTGGTCCAGTAAATCCAGAGATTACCCATTACAACGTCACAAGATAACAAACTCACAAACTCTTCCTCTTTATAATATTAGTATAGACAATATATTCTGCAACTCTCTTACTCGTCTTATTTTTTTTCGCACCTCGCACTACTTACCCGCATTGAAATAGAGTGGTGGGTTCAACCATCGAATATAAGATGTTTTAGTGAGATGTCACAGCATCGACTAACGATGACAAACTGTCAAAACATGAATCATTATCTGCGAGGTATCAATAAATGTGTAAGTTGCGTTTGTTTAATAAACATACTAACAGCAAACGTAAATATTTTCGTTATTAAGCAATTAGTTGTAACAAGTCACTTGATGGTGCTTAATGATTTGTACTCGCCCATTCATAATATCACTAAACGTAAACTACACTGTTATACATAACAACATTTCTGTTTGTTTTTCTAAAGGCGATAAATTTAAAAACTAATCGATTTGCTCACGGCCACCCACCGGCCGGATCAAGAAACTCTGAATGAGCTCAGTCGGGAGTTGTACCCAAGACCTCCGTCTTATAAATTCACCGCACACACTGCTGCGGTACGGTGCGCGGAAGCCCTCTTGTACGGGTATCACGCGGTAGACACGCTCGTGTTCAAACTTAAATTCAAGTTATATTTTGTAAAGAAATTATTTATATTTGCTGGTGTAAATCCGCTATTGACTATTGTAGAGTCAACTTAGGACTATTGTAGAGTCAGCTTAGTATGAAACAAATAAATGTGTTACAATAACTAGTGCAGTGTCTACTCTACTATGTTCAATTGTGAACTAAACTCCGCTATTGACAATTGTAGAGTCAACTTAGGACTATTGTAGAGTCAGCTTAGTATGAAACAAATAAATGTGTTACAATGACTAGTGCAGTGTCTACTCAATTGTGAACTAAACTCCGCTATTGACAATTGTAGAGTCAACTTAGGATTATTGTAGAGCCAGCTCAGTATGAAACAAATAAATGTGTTACAATGTTTAGTGCAGTGTCTACTCTACTATGTTCAATTGTGAACTAAAGTCCGCTATTGACTATTGTAGAGTCAGCTTAGTATAAAAAAATAAATGTGTTACAATGACTAGTGCAGTGTCTACTCTACTATGTTCAATTGTGAACTAAAGTCCGCTATTGACTATTGTAGAGTCAACTTAGGACTATTGTAGAGTCAGCTCAGTATGAAACAAATAAATGTGTTACAATGTTTAGTGCAGTGTCTACTCTACTATATTCAATTGTGAACTAAAGTCCGCTATTGACTATTGTAGAGTCAGCTTAGTATAAAAAAATAAATGTGTTACAATGACTAGTGCAGTGTCTACTCTACTATGTTCAATTGTGAACTAAAGTCCGCTATTGACTATTGTAGAGTCAGCTTAGTATAAAAAAATAAATGTGTTACAATGACTAGTGCAGTGTCTACTCTACTATGTTCAATTGTGAACTAAAGTCCGCTATTGACTATTGTAGAGTCAACTTAGGACTATTGTAGAGTCAGCTTAGTATGAAACAAATAAATGTGTTACAATGACTAGTGCAGTGTCTGACGGTACTAATGACTGTCTCTTGCATTCGCAGATTGTTTGCGAGAAAAAGTAAACTATCTACACTTATAATAAAAAAAACTGTAACAGGTCTGTCCAGATTTTTGTCGGAATACTCACCAAGGGCATGAAGAAATGCTATGCGGTACCGTGCCAATCATCGAAGTCTAGAGGAGGTCGTTTTAGTCCGCGCAAGTCGGACATACCCTGCCTAGAGGCAGAAGTCCGGCGGGATTTTGTCCTACTCGTCAAAAAAAATACACGTCAAAACTACTGAATGGATTAAAATGAAACTTGGCATGTATTTTGAAGTGGGACATAGGATACTTTTGTCCTGAAAGTTAAAGTAAACGGGGTTGAAATAAGAATTTAATTTAAGTTTGTATAGAAAGTCCTTCATTTGTGAAGTTATGTTAATGAAAATTTATATAGGAACTAATGAATAAATATGAAACATAATCTGATTCAAGGATCTTTCAAAATTCCTTATAGGATTGAATAGGATTTGAAAGTTTTTTAAATTAAATATTCAAATCAAAACATCTTTATAAAAATTACTAAACTTACACCGACAAGCTATTTTTACTATCAGTTTATTCCGGCTAATCTCGAGTCTGGACTGATTAAGACGAGATTTTCAGATACTTGTTATAAATAACTTAGGCTATTCTTGTTTTAGTAATTATATTCATTTCATCCATTTTACGTGGTCATCCGGAAACAAATGACTAGTACATATTCACTAATTCATAGTCACTGGTGTCCCCGAGACAAGTTAAGTACAGAGGCAGGACCTCTATCCAGTAAATAGAAGCGTGTTAATTCGCGAGAATCACACACTATTCAAAAATTTATTCGGACCACTGCGCGCCCCTCGCGGAGTGTTCCTTATCAATATCAGTAACGGCTTAAACAATCCCACAGTATTTATACTATTCGCTTGCATCATAGCGCGATTTTGTTTAGATGAAACATTGATAAGTGCCATCTAGGTAGAGGTCTCCAGTAACTCAACTACATTGTAACCTAGAGGGTAATTTCCGTAAACTTAGAATCTTGAAATTTGGTACGAACCATGATATAGCACAGATAATGGAAAAATTACGAAAACTGTAAATTATTAGATACAAAATTTAATCAAAATATTTTTTATAATTTTAAACTTAGATGCTATAGCTGCTGGAGGCGTTGAGGTATTCAATTGAAATTTATACCTAATACTGAAA
The DNA here is from genome assembly GCA_034621355.1 of Mycalesis mineus. Classification (NCBI taxonomy): domain Eukaryota; kingdom Metazoa; phylum Arthropoda; class Insecta; order Lepidoptera; family Nymphalidae; genus Mycalesis; species Mycalesis mineus. The sequence goes on along the minus strand of CM067908.1, from coordinate 24,163,844 downwards.
TCTATAATACCTTTAAGCTGTATCAAAATCAAACTTCTATATCAACGCAATCAAAAGATGTATATATGATATTTAACTCTCTACTATTGGCATCTAGTCCTAGAATCTTGAAATTTCGCATGTAGCAATGTTTTGTACATATGAAGGAATAATTCCGAAAACCTTAATATTTACGGTGCGCGAGTTCGACTCGCACTTGGCCTGTTTTTTATTTTCTTTACGTAAATAAGGTTTTAAATTTAAAAGGTTTATGCTTGAAACGCGTTTGTGGACATTACGAGTAAAACCTTTACATATTGTTTTATATTATTTTAAGCTACATTACATCTAAAAGGTAAAGTTGTATCTAAAATTATGATTTCAAATTTAGTTTTACTGGATTGACGTAGAAACACCAAATATTTAAAGCTACCAAGACATTACCCGCGTCGGTCTCACAGACTGATCGACGCCAAAACACTAACGTCTGCATCTAGCATACACATGCAGTATGCAGTAAAGTGAAGTAAGCCACTATTCAGAAAGCTACTTAAAATCTCGACTTGCTTCCAGGAAAAAAATAACTGAAAAAATAATTCGTACAACAGTGCGCAGATATAGGAAAGTTATACACAGGAGTTTTCAAATGATCATCTATTGAGCCATCAGCGTTTAACGTCAATTAAAAGAAATGCGTCTTAAACACACTTGAGCTTTATCGCGCAAGCGGTCTACACATGTTCACTTAAGGGAGAAGTAAGTAAAGCTGGTAAAGATATTGTAATCGACAGGTGCAGGTGGGAGGTGAGAGGTGGGAGGTGGGGCTCCGCATTATCATAAACCAGAGGTCACCTCTCACTTGGCAACAGATTGTAAAGGACGCGCGAGAGGAGTGATAACGAGCAGCGGTCGAAATGTCGTAAGATACTGACCGGTGCTCGGCTATACGAGTACGCGCACTCGTACTATGCGCTCTCACATGTGACATGTGGACGATTGTATATTACTAATTATATTCATATTATCATTTTGAGCTAAATACGTTTTTATCTATTTGAATAAAACAAAGTCGAGTTAGTTAATCCATTTAACTTCAGAATGGTTGAACAGGTCTGGATTAGACAGAGATAGATTGTGATCTGGTACAGAAAATAGACTACGTACATTCATACGCCAAATAAATTTAAGTATTTTGAACTATATAGCAGAGACTAAAACCAAAATCCATATTAAAAAAATCCGCATAGTCCTGAATTTTATTTGCAAGCGAACGGCTTCACTGCAACTCCTACCAATCATCGGCGGAATATTCGACCTGTACTTATTCAATTCCATTCAAATTCGTTTATTTTAAGTGAGTTCAGTTTACAAGCTCTGTTAAATCGTCTAGTTTGTCCGTTGGTATTGACTCTACGAGTAATATCGCTTCGGAAGTTTTTATTGAGAAGAGCTGCACTACAACCGAAAAAAGGCTGAACTCACCAGCGGCTCTTTTAAAATAATCAAAAGTCAAAATATCTTTATTCAATGAAATCTTTATCTTTATGATAAATCTTGATTATTTTGAATCGTCAATATCTAATGTCGGAAATTTAAAATCAAAGCTACGAGGGTTCCAAACGCGCCCTGGTCCTGGAAGAGTCCACAACAAACTCAGCCAGGCTATTTATTTCAAATGATGTCGAAAGGCTTTATATTTATAAAACCTTTGTCCTGAAAATCTGGAAATTTTCACTCCAAAGTCGATCAAGCTTAGTATCGATTTTCTTTGATAAAATGCGTTTGCAATTTTACATAGACATAATTAAACATAATTTATTGGACTCATGTATCATTAGTTATTTCCATTTATTTTCTAAAAGGGTAAAAAAGAAATCCTACTAATATTATGTTTGATACTCTATCATGCAAAAATTACTGAAAGGATTTTGATGAAACTTTACAATAATACAGCTTATAAATCAGAATAAGACATATGCTACTTTTTACCCTAAAATTTTTGCGGGAACGGGTACAACTCGAATGAAACCACGAGCAACCTTTAGTAATTTTTTTTTTATTTTAAACAATAAAAATTATTTCAAATGACAAATTGAAATATTTTTATTTTTAACTGACGAGATAAAACGGGGGAGGTTCTTATTTCAGCGTGTATATTTTTTACGTAAGTATGTCCACGCATAACTTTTTAGAGTGGTCAGATTTTGAAAATTCCTTTTTTATTTGAAAGGTGTGTGCCCTTCCAAAATGGTCTCATACTCATCACGTTAGGATCTGATGATGATATCCTGGGAAATTTGCAATGATTAATAGTCAGTACTAATGGACAAGTGTTTCGCAGTATCTTATACTATAAAGAATTTTTATTTTTATAAACAAACTAAAACATTGTAGTATAAGTCTTATATTACTGTTATACAGTCGAATTTGCAACGGTCTAATTGCTTGCAATAAGTACAGTTGCAGTTACGAAGCTTCGACTGACGGTTGCCGATTTTTGTCATTATGCAGCTTCTCGTGAAAATAGGACAACGTAGGTAAACTGTGTGGAGTAGGTAGCTTTGTATTTTTTGTGGCACCTTTAACCTATATATTATTATATTTACAGCAAACTTTAAATGTATCAGTGAACTCTATATGGATAAATCTTGTACCAACTATTATATTTTTTTACGTCACTATTTTAAATAGCTGTTCCACATGTAGATAATTCTTGTAGTTATCAAAATAATCAAGTGTGAAGGACGGACCGACCGAAATTTTAATAAAATAGCCTGTTTGTTAGCAAAATAATACTTTAAAGTCATCAATCAATATTTACCCACTGAAAATATGATACGCCGTCTTCTTTTCTCACCTTACTTGTGTAGTTCTTACAAGTTTTTTATAACACAGTACGGTATTATTGACGTATGTTCTCTCAGTCAGCGAATATGAGACTGAATGCGATTGGAAACCTTTTTCGCGTTTTAGCTCTCTTTTGGTTCGGACACTTTTTAGCGCTTACCCGAAGTCTATAGTATTAATATGTCAATGCGTATAATGTACTATACTATGTACGAGAGTAAGTGTCGATAAATCACTAAAAAGTAAGAAATTTAAATTTATAGTATAAAAATTGAACTGACTTATAACACTAAAACGTAAAAAATAACTACGTCATTAAATTGCTTTAATTTGCTTGAGCATATCTACTACTACTACTTAGGTTTCTACTTTAAGGCTTCACCGGCTTCATAGATATGCTTAATAAGTAAATTAAAGCATTCAGATGAAATATTTTAAAAAGAACGAAGCCAGAACCCGTTTGATTAGATTTTACTTTTATAAATGTACGCCGACGCCCGCGACTTCGGCCGCGTGGTTAATAGCGTACATATTGCAAACTTCCAAAAATAAAAAAAATGTCCGCCTTTTTTTTTTAAGAAAAATGGGCTTGGAAGTTTATTTAGTTTAAGCTTATAAGGTACATTTATCCCCCTGCGAACTTTTTTGAAGGCCAAATAAAAAGAAACAATTCTTTCGTACATGATTTCGTTATCTTTCATTTAGATAAAGCAACGTTTTCGGTGAAAGCTCCTGGCGTCTTACATTTTTTCGACTCTTCCAAACATCCGTTTAGTAAGTATTCGATTTTATCGCAAACGTACAGATAGACACCCGTGGCGGGGGACTTATATAGTGATAGTGATAAAATAATTAATAAGATTGAAAACTTTTTGACGGCCTCCGTGGCGCAGTGGTATGCGCGGTGGATTTATAGGAGGTCCTGGGTTCGATTCCCGGTGGGGCAGGTTGAGATTTTTCTTATTTTGACTTGGTCTGGTTGGTGGCTAGCTTACCACCCTACCGACAAAAACGTACCGTCAAGCGAGTTAGCGTTCCGGTACAATATCGTGTAGAAACCGATGGGGGTGTGGATATATACTGTATCTATATGACAGAATCAAGACCGGGAGCAGAAAAGGCGGTAACGGTGGCACAAGTATGCTTCTCTGACAGAGAAGCATACTTGAAGAGTTACACGTTTGTTCCTTTGGCCGTGGAGACCCTTGGGCCATGGAGTCGCAGTGCCAAAAAATTCTTCCGTATTATTTCATCTAATTTCGTCTAATTGCTTCAACTAGTGACCAAAGGGCTGGCTTGTTGTTTGGCTAGGGAAAGCTTTTATTCTTGCCACCATTCCACGTGGGCATGATTTGTATAGTTATTAGGATAAGTTAGCTTAAATTCCTTATTGTATTCTTTCTCAATAAAAAAAAACCTAAATCGCAAAACTTTATTAATTTATAACTGTTTGAAATAGATTTATGAATAAAATGACATTTTTTACATAATCGAAGCTTTCTGTTACGAACTTGAGTTTAAGAAGAACGGCAATGGACGGCAAGACACAATCGTAGCATGAAAACTTACGGATATGGGCTGTGCACCCTGATACTGTGATACAACAAGCTCGAGTGTTATCTAAGAACTTATAATTATCTCTTTTTCATTTGGTATCTTATATAATAAATAATAGCTCAATTTAAAAAAGAAATTGTTACGATTTATGAATGTTAAGATCAACAATAAGCGGGGTGTAGTTTCCTGGCTCTATCACAAAGAGTACAAGCACTGGAATGTTTCTAAGGTTAACTCAAAGACGCTGTTTCCATTCCAGACCATGGCTAACGCAACCAACTAACGGCTTAACCTACGGCAACGGCTGCAGCAACATGGGCCGGAGCCCGCCGGGCTGCTCGCCCGCGCTGCAGCACCAGACCTCCCCAGTGAACCACTACAACAATCACCAGCTGCAGGGGCAGGTCAGTAGGTACAAACAAACGGGTTCACCTACGGCAGCGGCTGCAGCAACACGGGCTGGAGCCCGCCGGGCTGCTCGCCCGCGCTGCAGCACCAGACCTCCCCAGTGAACCACTACAACAATCACCAGCTGCAGGGGCAGGTCAGTAGGTACAAACAAACGGGTTCACCTACGGCAGCGGCTGCTGCCTACTGTCCATCTTGTGCAATAGCAGGCGCAGAAGCATTGGCGCCTATCGGTGTTATTTATATTACATATTCTTCTGATCGGATACAGATGGTTAATAGAAGAAAGAAAAATCGCCGCCTCTGGCAAATAAACTGCCCTACTAGTACAATTTATAATATGGTTAGCGTATTCTTAAATAAACAAATAAGGCCATACGATTTGTAGCATTACGATATCAACAGTATGCAGCTCACGCGACAGCAATCAAATTCAGATTAAATGTTTATTGGCGTATCAACAGGCTATAAAAGTGCAATGGTTGCAATTTGTAGTAATCGCTAAACAGGCACTTACTGCCGCATTGATCCGCTGCAATCTATCTATACTACTTGTTTACCAAGGTTCCGTTCATATGGGAAACATTATCAGTTATCACTACGAAAAGAGGAGACGATGAAGAACTTAGACCCATAAGGCTGTTCTAATGCGGGTTTGGCGGGTACAGATGGCACTCTTATCTTCTATCAGATGTTAATTATAAATGCTGGGATCGACGGTTTAACGTGCTCTGCGATGTTCGAGGTACCGTACAAACGTTTCAAGCTAAGAATTTTTACTGGAAAAAAAAACAATATTGTATTAACGTTTTAAAATAATCACAAAGCATGAACTGAATAAAGATTAAGATATTCAATCTCGAGTCGTTACGTCGAAAGTTAAGAAGGAGGTTCTGAGATTAACCTGTATGTGTCATTAATGCAAGCTTACAATTGATCATTGCATAGCTCACACGTAAGGAGTTACGGGACTGAATGGAGAAGAGTAATGACTTCTGAACTAATTCTTCACCTAGACTCGGCGCCAGAGGTAGGTGGCACTAGAGGTGGTCTGTACATTGCGCTGGTGATGGGGGTTTGTCTGTTATGTTGGTTGCTTGCAGCGATTATGGGGCTAATTATAGCGGTGATGGAAGGGTATAGTGGTGAGGGGGTTGTTCTGGGTGTGGTGGTGGCAGTTTATACAATATTAATTTTGTTGCAGCTTCAAAATCAGTTGCAAACGATGCAGCCGATGGCAATGAACACTTACAATGCTATCAATGTACCTATAGGTAAATATGCTTTTCATTATTTTGTATTCGTAATTACTTCTGTAGATCTGATTGTATAACTGGCGGATACATGTGGTTTCGCCCGCTTAGTTTCAGCTTCCGTGGTGATATACCTAAAGTTAAATGAGTTTTCCACTCATATAAAAATTTTTTTTTACAATTCGACAGGTAGTTTAAAATTTTACAGATGTGCCGGAATAGAGTGATAAAAATTAAAAAAGAAATTTAATGTATCATTCATAATTATCGGTCTCATAAGAAGCTCGGAGTTGCTCAGCGAGCGATAGAGCCCACTATGCTCGGTGTACTCGTATCTCTACGTGACCGAAACGAGGAGACCTGCAGAAGGACTAAAGTTGTTGATGTTGCTCAGTATGTCGATTCTTGAAAAAAACCTCGAAGTTTTTAAGTCGATATACAACATAGACATGACATTTTGCTGTGTTAGACTGACAGTCGAATTAAAGGTGGGATGATCGACGAGTTATAAGCGGGATGTTAAACGATGTTTTATTATCAAGAATCGGTATACAGCGAGGCGCCCAGCTGGGTGGCAAGTGTAAGATTTTACTGCATCGATATCGAGAATGGTAAACGCAAATTTTATATGACACTGCCACTCACCCATTGAGTTTTCTCTCGATATAGTCCAAGAGCTAGTGAACCCTGGGAGTAACGGTCTTCCTGTAAGGTTAGAAATTTGTATACTTACGATTTATGACATGCTAAGAGCAATAGCCATGACCTGGCAGGCGTCAGCCCTGCACGTCATCAGCCCCTTTATTTTTTGGACTGTTCAGTAAATTGAGTTTCAAAACTTGTTTCTGTAAATTTGAAAATTTAATAGGATAAAGTTTATTTATTGTACATCTTAAAAAAAAATTGACAGGCGATTACAATAAGCAGAAGTATATGACAGATCAATTAGAAAACGTACTGTTGATAAGGTAAAATAAACTTTATCCTGTATACTTAAAATTTTTATATGTTTTCAAGTAAACGTCTCAGAGTAAATATGTACAATGCCAGGCGGTTTTGAACAGCATAAGACCTTGACTGGCGAGGGGACAGCTGCTAAGGGCGTGCAAATAAGAAACGTTACATGAACGCATACAGTAAATGCAATGTATTTTATTGGGTTTTATGCAATCTACATTATTTTTAACATTCATTTTCTTCAGCATCATCCGTAATTTCGCTATCACTGTTTTCATCATCATCTGATTCTTCAACAATGTTTTCCTCATCTGCAAATAGTAAAAAAAAAATATTTTAATGAATCAATAAGGTTGTTAAGAATTAAATATCAAGCTCAATCACATAGGACTGCGTATTAAATATTACGGAATAAAATAGTTGTATGTTACATGAAATGCATTCCTCAGTTTCAGTCGATTGTGCTGTGGCAGTATCAGCAGGTCCTTGTAAAAGTATGTCGTATATAGAAGATGGAACCGTATTCCCCTCAAACCAATTAAATTCGTAACGACTATCAATTAAGTTCCAACCGTTATTTTCAGGTGTAAGAATTGTTGGTTCTTTTAAATTACAATTTCGCCATATATTTGTAATGTAGGCAGTTCTCAATAATTGTTGATGTAGTTCACGTTGGCAGGGTGGTAAATTCGATGAATCATAGCTTACTACTTTTTTCATAAACACTTTCGGATTATTTGTGTTGTACGTAGCAAGGAACTTTTCATAACGTGCATTGTTTAACTTTGAACATTTCAAACCATACATTTGGCATACAAATTTCTCTAGTATCAGGAAAATTTTTTCTTTCTTCTGTACTATTTCTGCGTTTCCTAATTCTTTGAATGCCTTCTGATATACACTCGATTTCTGCAATATTTGGAATGGTTATTTTTAACTTTTCTTGAAAAGGATGGATTGAAATCGCAACCGGTTAATGCATGAAATCCCGGTAAGCTTTGGCATATAGAAGGTCCCAATTTTGTATACAGTTCAGAAATATTTATCCATTTTTTACAATTATTAGTGCCATATTCCATATAGATTTTTAAATTATTATTGTGGAGATGGTCCATGTTTCCGAGCATTAATATTAAAATGTTTGCACGCCCTTAGCAGCTGTCCCCTCGCCTGTCAAGGTCTTATGCTGTTCAAAACCGCCTGGCATTGTACATATTTACTCTGAGACGTTTACTTAAAAACATATAAAAATTTTAAGTATACAGGATAAAGTTTATTTTACCTCATCAACAGTACGTTTTCTAATTGATCTGTCATATACTTCTGCTTATTGTAATCGCCTGTCAATTTTTTTTTAAGATGTACAATAAATAAACTTTATCCTATTAAATTTTCAAATTTACAGAAACAAGTTTTGAAACTCAATTTACTGAACAGTCCAAAAAATAAAGGGGCTGATGACGTGCAGGGCTGACGCCTGCCAGATCATGGCTATTGCTCTTAGCATGTCATAAATCGTAAGTATACAAATTTCTAACCTTACAGGAAGACCGTTACTCCCAGGGTTCACTAGCTCTCCAGCTAATACTGCCAGGGGCGCTGTTTCAATTCCATATAAAAATTGACTTTACGCGAATGTGAAGTTTTCGATTTGTTTTGGTGAAAGCTCACACGAGGCACTCTGAAGTGGCGATTGGCAGGGCTCATAGTTCAAAGAGCCGATGGCGTTGGGGTCCCAAGGTGCTGTAATGACCTCTTATTAGGTGGACTGACGACATCAAGCGGATTATAGGCAGCTGGATGCTGGTGGTGGTGGTGGTCGTGGTGGTGGTGGTCGTGGTGGTGGTGATGGTGGCTCGAGACAGTGGTGTTTGGAAGTCCGTAACAGAGGCTTGTGTGCAGCGGTGGACGCCCGTCAGCTGATAATAATCGGATACATTTACACAGCGTTTTTATTTATTTCTATAGATTTATCAATGCTCCAGACATAATATACGTAGTTGACATTACAGACGGATCGGGGAGCCCCGGGTACGTCGGCCCCGGAGGCTTCTCCCCCGGCCGACACCACGACATCGTCACTTCGTCAGACGCGGCCGCTTCCCGATACGCCTTCTGGTCTGAAGGTAATGATGGACTTTCTTTATTTGCACGCTTGTTTATAGGTACTTCAATTATTAACTATTGGGAAAAAATTGTACTCTATTGTAAATCATCTTCTTCACCCAATTTTAAAATTTCGTCTTCCTATATTAAATTTCGAATAATTGGAAGATCTAAAATTCATTAATTTAGTTTGTTGTACGCGTAAACTCCTTTTAGTCCGTAAGTTAAAACAAACGTTCCATTAATAAAGCTCGTAAGAGAAAACTAATGAAACACTTCAAACTACCAATATAAGGGCCCTTACTCATGTAACGGAATATGCATCACGACATACTCGTATGTTCGATCGCGTGGCTACAGTGTCTAGTGTAAGTTTGTTATCGAGTCGCTTAGTAAACACAATGCCCGTGGGTTGTTTCAGATTTGTATCGCGCCTTGGCCAGGTATATGTACAGTAATTCAATATGTTTAGAGTGATAAACTGGACGTTAATTATAGCTTATTTCTTACAAAATATTTCTATGTCAAGATTAGAAAATTATTTCTATAAAGACGTACAGGCAATACAATAGCGTAGTCTATGATGGAACATTGACATTGACAACTGTCATTAACACGTGCTTCAATTCAATTCTTCTTTATGGCTTTCATTTGGACACGGGCTTCACAAATGCCATTTAGTTTACGGGCAGGACATTTTAGATTTAGCAGATTAGATGACAAGAATGCGTTTGGAAATTCAATGTTTTTCATCTTTATTATTTCAGGAATAACTACTAAAAAATATTAATTATTAAAAACCGTTGATAGAACGATATATTTTGTACTGAAATGACTATTTCTTGTAGGTCGGATAAGTACATAGTACATACATACTGCAAAAATTTTTAAACGAACGCATTCAGTTCGCATTTGCATTCATTCGCATCTATCGTGCCGCGTGCCACTGGCCGGCGTGAGGCATCGCCTTGAATGAAACAGCACATGTCGGGTGATCCATGCGCTCGTATCTCTATAGCCACCTGTAAGTGATCTGTTTGTGTTTCCCAGGAGGGTCGCCCAGCCCAACCGCCGGGTACGGTCCGGGCAACAACTTCTCTCCGCCGCGTCGCCACGATGCCGTCACGTCGTCGGACGCCGCCGGCCGGTACACCTTCTGGCCTGAAGGTCTGTTACACTTATATTGTAAATAAGGGAACAGTTAACCGTTTACTTATTTACGACTTTAAGCGACAAGTCTCCCGGTCACCGCTTTATTCCTAAAAGAATCCAAACGTACTTGTGTTCTGCATTCGACCGTACGACGTATGTAATCCCTGGATGATTGCTCAGAGTGCCTAAATGTGCAGGGCCCAGAGCATTCGAATCGCTTTTTGTGATATGGGGGTGTACATAGAAGAATCAGAATAGTATAACAGTATAGTATAGTACTAAAGAAGAATTTGCAGATTAGACCGAGGCCTCGGTGGTAGCTACTAACAATTTATCTTAACATCTGAGGCGGCTGGGGTTCCGTGGCAGTTCGTTCGTAGTTAAAATGCAATAAGCGGTCAGCTGTTGCTGGACTCGGCTAGTATAGTCCGCCGGTTTCTCCACCTATCGGCCTGACCTCCGGCCGTCTGGTCTCTCTGTCGGGCTGTACCCTCCGCCTGAGGCATATATGTATTTATGTAGCGGCAACAGCAATAAGTGTAACGGCGATATTTTATTTACTCAGTTTTGATATAACTTTTCCAGTTGGCGTGAAGGAAGAATCTCCCTCCAACATCGTGTCCAACGGCGCTGCGTACTCGAAGTGCTTCATGTAAGCGAACGGTTCACTCCAACGCAACAACCATCCCGTCATTATCTGTTCCGAACGGACACTTTCGACTGAGTCAATAGTTATCGTCAATGATATTGCGTGTATGCGGCCGTCTTGCTCGCATCCGTACACGTATGAGTATTATTGGGAATGTTGTATTGCGTGGTGCCGCTGGCACACAAAAATTATACACGAAATATAGAACCAGATTACATAAAATATTATATAAAGGTAAAGTTTTCGTTCGCGCATTTACGCGTCTCACTCGTACAGTGTCTGAACGAGCGCAATACGTGGCGTCATACTGAAGTGTGTGTCATGAACTTTTTATTGAACAATAATTGAATAGTCACACGTAACGTTCGTTCACATACATTGCGAAAATATAATGTGTTACAATCATTCAGACGCCCTATTCTGTAGCTATGTTTCACATGTGACTATTTCGTCTCTATGGCTCTCCGTCTAACGCGATATGATAGATAAACAGACATAGAATATAATCACCATTATTTTTTGCATTTCTGCCGAATGCTTGAAAAACTTGTTGTCCGTCTGTCTGTGTACACTATTTATATGTTTCCTTACAACTACCAAACGGCTTGGCCGATCCCCGATATGATAACATATTATAATAGGAAGTATAAGGAGTGTTCTTAGCTACTTCCGGTTGACTTAGATGGGTGTAAATCGCGAAAAATGCCCTAATAATACATATTTTTGATAACGAGTTCTGTTTAGAATTTGACAACCAGTTCCAACCGAAAGAGCCAAGTAAACTATAACATTGTGTAGAATACCGGGCGTAGCAGAAATGCAAGAGTGTGAGCGGATTGAAGCCGTTCTCTGACTCGAGCTTATTTGGGCTACCGCTAAAACTCGCGCGGGTGCACTCTCGCGGGTGTATAATGAAAAATAGTATGGACAGCGCAGGCGCATGCGACGGAGCGCGGGCGCGGGTGGCGGATTCTCACACGCGCGGCGGGCGGCGGATACACGGCGCGGGCGCCCGCGACGGGCACACGCGAGCGGGTTTGTTTCTACAAATCAGTCGAGCGCCGCTAGATGCTACGGTCACACGCGTCGGAGTTTAGGTACAATCATGAACAGCGATACAAAGCGCGTAATAATTGAGGCCAGTATTATGGGGTATGGCGAATGAATTATCAAATTCTCCGCTGAGTACCTACTTGTCAAGAACGGGTTATGCAGTCGACGTTTTTTCCGTTGACGTCTTTTTGCCGAATAATAAATTAGTAAATAATCCATGGTAATCTACTCGACACAACTGTACACGCTCGACATCAAAGTTATACTAGCAGCGCTAACTGAGACGGGCGCACGCGACGGGTGCCCGCTCGCGGATTTGTGGCCCGCGGCGGTCGCCAGCCGCGTGCGCCCGCGCCCGCACCCGCGCGAGTTTCAGCGTTAGCCCTAATCTTTAATGTAGACCGAGAGACATAGAGACGTGTTCGATAATCACATGTCAGTATAGCTACAGAATAGAGGGAGAGGGACTGACTATTCAAATGAGAGACTATAAAGTGCCAATGAAAATGACTCAAAATATGTGTACATATTTCACTGTACTGTATTTATAATATGTCACTTACTGTTCATTTACGTTTGACCTCAATTTATGGAAATTTTACAAAACCATCAAATCTTCTCATTTGAAGATAAATGAAAAACGATATCCAGACCGCATTACAACCGCGCGTAGTGCGTGTTGTTCGGACAGATCCGATTTACCTAATTATTGTAAACATGCACAGGCACGTGTATACGCATTTTCATAATATTATCTAAGCGAGTTAGTGGATGATGTTAAAGCAACTCGAGGTGCGTCTGTCTATAAATCGAGTGAGTTGTGAACGTTGCGCACTCATCTTATTGTTCAGTATATTATATGTATACTAAATGTCTATTTACTCATTTGTAATTCTTGATGTGATCGATGTTTATATGTTTAACATAAGATATTTAGTATATCCTCGATGCAAGTATAAATGGTCGATGAATGGGGACATTATAGTATATTTGGGATAGAGTCATAGTGCTGAGTGGTGGAACGTTGCTTAGGTTACCTGTACTGGAGCCCCCTGATATCAAGTGTATTTCGGGGAATACTTTTTCAAGTGAACGGCAGGTAATATTCAAAAATGGATTTTGATATAATTTCATAAAGCACAGTACGGTGTGAACATCGAACTCGTGCTTTATCTTAGGTGTAGCCATAGTGTAGCCGTAGTGTAGCCGTGGTGTAGCCGTGGTGTAGCCATGGAGCAGTTACTCTTGCCTCAATCTCTCCCCCGCAGCCGCTCTGCACACTTCACGGCGGTAATACAATATTGCATAGTAACGAGCGTTTTATGTTTACGAGGGTGTCGTTTTGATGGTATGTGTCACGAAATTGCCGTTACATAATTTAGCAATAGGTATTTAATGTTTGAAACGTTCCTGGTAGCGTGGAACAATTACTTTTTACTATTATTTACGGAAATAGAGAATATGCCCCGTGTGCCGCGTGCCGTGTGCCGTGTGCCGCGTGCTGTAGACGCGGTTGTCCGCTAATTCCTACTACTTGTATCGTTCTTAACTTTGCTAACAATTACTTACTTTATATTCTTTGGTCGGAGAGTGTGGGAACTTAACATTTGTTGTTGTACATAATACGCGTGCTACGTTGACGGCTCCAATGTAGTTACGCCACTGCATACATTCTGTTAAATTGGAGTAGTACTGAGATTTCTTCAAGCCCAGATAATATTTGAACGGTTGACTATATTTATTTATATTGTTAAAATTGTACTATATTATTAATTATTTTGTTATTTTGCTATTTTTGTTACTATCTATAGTTTATTCTGTTGTTAGGTAATAAGGTCCGGTATAGTATATTTATAAAATATTTATCATAAAAATTAAAGAAAAAATGTTTTCCCATCGAAAACGAATCGAAAAATATTTATCTTTACAAACGGTTGGAACCTCCAATAGGGGCCCTGATACAATTAATTAGTGTGTATTGCAAGTGTACCTACACACAATCATACACACAGCTACAATGTAAGCGTTTGTGAGTTCAGCTGCCATTCCTCAACTACAGACTGAGGGGTCCCAGGGCCTCTCGATCCGAACTAAGCAACATAGGCTCTCCACCGGGCGGGCCAATGAGGCCCCAGTTATCTGGGTCTATGCCCGGCAGTTGTCATCTCGTTTTATCGATCGAAAATCGGATTAAAAATTGTCGATGTGTAATGTATCTCTGTGTAAAACTTATCCAAACTAAAATTAAATTACTGTGTGTGGTTTTGATTAGGAAAATGTAGTTATGTATTATTGTATCGAATAGTCCCCAAGACCCAGATAGGCCTAAGGCAGCTTATCACAGTGCGCCACTCAGTGAAATAGCTGCCTTTAGAATATTACTTCTAGTACTGTTTCATTTATGGCCATCGACAATATATGTATGTAACTACTATTGTACTATAATATAAGAAACATAAATAGATTTAAAAAATGTGACATATTGTTGGTCGCGTATGCAAATAAAGTCTAAGTGTCGATGAGATGTATGGTACGAGTAGCTGCCGACGTGCAAGAGCTTGTCGCAACCAGAGCTTGGAAACTATCGACTGAAACTATTTCATATTAACTATTTATATCTTTATATTGTATTTACACAGTATACTGTATACACTATTCTACCTTTGTAACCTCTTCCAAACAGTCGACCACTCAATGCCGACATTATTTGAGTCATTCTGATTCCGACTGTTAATTGAGGATCGTTTCGAAAAGCGGGTAGAGACCTGGTCTACTGTACTGGATAATTAGAATTATGTATGAAATTGTGATTCTGATAATAGTTGCTTTAGTCTAATAAATTGAATAAACGGTTTGTTATCGGTATTTATTCTGTTTATTGTACAATAAACTGTGCTCTGTGCGCTGTGCACTCATTCTCTCGTGTTTGGTTGCGCGTAGTCGCGTAGATGTACTGGCGACTTTCAGACGATCTCTCGCTACGCAACTCCTCAAGCATTCCTTATTATTGTTTGCGAAATGTCCATAGTGTTTATTGTGGGAATAGATTCTTTGAAATCTCTTCTTTTAAATGTTCTTTGTGTATTAAGCTTGTTGAGCTTACCGCGCATTTATTATATTATTATGATTTTTTGTTGTTAAGCTACTTAGACTTAGACCGCTGCGGAACGCTACGAGCTGTTCCGTTAGGTGATTTAGAAATGTATTTAAATGTTCAGCAAGGCTGCGAGGCTGTTAGAGCAAATCGAAATGGTGAAATGGTGAGAAGGTTCGATTACACCGCTCCTTTTATGATTAATAGCGTAGTGTCGCTCCCAGTCCTCCAAACCTTCTCGTTGTACAGACTCTGCTCCGGTGAGCAGGCTGCTTATTGTTTAGTCTCTCGAAGCGAACGGGACACCGCTACGGCGTGTCGGCGTACCGTCTGCGCTACGCCACAACGGTGCAGGCGCCCTGCCGCTCGGGAAACGAAGATCGGATACACCATATTGTATTGTGTAAAGGAACGGGACGCCGCTACGGCGTGTCGGCGTACCGTCTGCGCTACGCCACAACGGTGCAGGCGCCCTGCCGCTCGGGAAACGGAGATCGGATACACCACATTGTATTGTGTAAAGGAACGGGACGCCGCTACGGCGTGTAGGCGTACCGTCTGCGCTATGCCACAGCGGTGCAGGCGCCCTGCCGCTCGGGAAACGAGATCGGAAACACCATATTGTATTGTGTAAAGGAACGGGACGCCGCTACGGCGTGTAGGCGTACCGTCTGCGCTATGCCACAGCGGTGCAGGCGCCCTGCCGCTCGGGAAACGAGATCGGAAACACCATATTGTATTGTGTAAAGGAACGGGACGCAGATACGGCGTGTCGGCGTACCGTCTGCGTTACGCCACAGCGGTGCAGGCGCCCTGCCGCTCGGGAAACGAAATCGGAAACACCATATTGTTTTGTGTAAAAGAACGGGACGCCGCTACGGCGTGTCGGCGTACCGTCTGCGCTACGCCACGGCAGTGCAGCCGCCCTGCCGCTCGGGGCACGAGATCGGAAACACCATATTGTAATTTGTATTGTGTAAAGGAACGGGACGCCGCTACGGCGTGTCGGCGTACCGTCCGCGCTACGTCACAGCGGTTCAGACGCCCTGGCGCTCTGCCGTTCGGGGCTCGAGATCGAAAACACCGTATTGTTTTGAGTAAAGGCACTGTATCGTGTGCCGTGGCGCTTAAACATATTTTTTTCTTTATTGTTATGTAGCTTCTAATTGTAAAAAGCTTCGCTCGAGCATAGAGCTGACTATACGATATTTTATTTAGGTGTAATGCGCGGTAAGGCTCGCGGTCACTTCACACTGACGCTCCCTGCGACTGTGCGACGGTTGCTGGTGTGAAGGGCCGCTTATAGTGCGCGTCATCTCGTTATATTATGTGTACGTTATTAATATATTCTTAATTAAATGTATGTGGAATAAAATATAAAATACAAGCTGTTTTATTTTAATTGTAATCCCACAAAGAGATGCAGTACATGTTGCAGTGCATTGGACCAGCTTTGCCAGATCAGTACCATATTCATAATAGCTGTTAATAGTAGTATATAAAAGGGACGAAGGCATTGCCTGCTATCACACCTTATGATAAGTGATGACGTAATTTAAGATCGAAGCGGGCTAACTTGTTAGATAGTATAGAATCCGATAAGCATACGATATGGTACCGTCGACTTTGTTCCGACGGTTGCCTCCCAAGTGCAACCTATTGGGTATTTCACTCATTTAATACTGCAATTGATCTTGGTCGCTGACTGCGGGCTTCATAAGAAGGCTCAGAGTCACTCAGCGGGCGATGGAAAGGGCAATGCTCGGAGTATCTCTTCGTGATCGAATCAGAAATGAGGAGATCCGCAGAAGAACCAAAGTAACCGACATAGCTCAGCGAGTCGCAGAACTGAAGTGGCAATGGGCGGGGCACGTAGTTCGAACAGCTGATGGACGTTGGGGGCCCAAGGTGGTAGATTGGCGACCCCGCACCGGAAAGCGCAGCGTTGGTCTACCCCTAACCAGGTGGACTGGCGACATTAAACGTGTCGCAGGGAGCCGCTGGCAACAGGCGGCTCGGGATCGTTGTGTTTGGAAGTCCCTAAAAAAGGCCTATGTCCAGCAGTGGACGTCTACAGGCTGGTAATGATGATAATGATGAATACTGCAATGCAAACAAAAAAAAGATGTACTACTTATGTATCTAGATTTTAATCTAGACTGCAAAATAAATGGGTTATTAAAAATACCTTCTAGGGGTTACATATCTCTACATACTTCAATGGAATATAATTTAAGGGCTCTCAGGTGCTCTCCAACACAAGATTTTGCTCCTGGCAAAGGTAAAGACCAAGCCACATACTTAAAAAGATGGTCATCTATATATTTTTATCATTTGCTAACAAAAACACTTCTCAATGTAGGCATGACAATTTGTCCAGAAGTTTCTTCTAGTGGGCCTTCAGTAGTAGAACGATCAGTCTGAACTTCTACAACTTCCTCTGTTTGTTAACTTGGAGAAAGTATATTAACTCCCTGACTTGGAGATAGTAACTTCTACAAATACTTCTGATTTAAGTGACGATTCGAAATAATTAGAGGATGTGTGCGTTGACTTTTTTATTAATTATTTATTTCTCAATGTGGTTTTTTATATTATAATTAATAGATACTCGTATATAACCGGAGTTTTATGTAATTCAGGTATTCTATACATTACCAATAAGGCAATGTACCTAGGGCTACTAGACAATATAATATATGACATATTAAGAAAATGATTATCCATTACATAGTACATAGGTGAAGTATTTTCCTAAGGAATATGTATAGTAATCCTTTTTTTCTCTTTTCAGTTCATTACTTCTAAGCATTCGGGTTTTTTGTTTTTATAATAATAATTTTATAAAAATAAACAAAAGCCGTCGCCTAACAACTCAAGGCTTTCGACGTTAGTCATATAGTAGTTGTTACTGTTAGTCGAAGTCATGTATTAATTAATTAGTAATTATATAATACCTTTTTCCGATCGTGTGTAAGAGGGTTCAACCCAAACACACAATACAAAAATTTCCCTATTCGGAGGTTAATTGTTTAGATGTTACCCTAACAATTTAAACTCTGAAGGGCGCAGTTATATATGTATTTGGTTTGAGCACAATGATAGCGCGATGTCTATGACGCGTTACGCCACCTGTCGAACGCTCTCGCAACTAAAACTGCCGCTGGGAAAAGAGCGAAACCAGACCACTTTATAATGACCCATGCAAAGCCAGGCTTATATCTTTATAGGAGAGTGGATTTAGAGTCTTGACCCACCACGCCGCTCCAACATGTGTTTATGCGTGTAGTATCTACGAGTTTGTTGTGATTACTGGAGAACTCAACTTATAACTATTGATCCTAATTAGCCTCGATGGCTTAGTAGTTAGTGTGGCTTCAGATTACGCAGCCCTAAGTTCGAATCCTGAGATGAAATAATGTTACGTTATTATTTCTTGTAAGGTTTCAGTAAAATTCCAAACTCGCAGTCTGGAAGTGGCTGGTGTTCTTGCCTCAGAGAGCATGAAATGCTGTCAGTCTTTGTTACTAGCATCAACATTTGATATTGATCGTAATATATAATCAAACATAGCCACCATAAACCCACCAATCATCATTGGAGCAGCGTGGCGGGTATGAGCTCCATTTCCGTAACCGAGCTATTTTCTTTCTTCATACTTTTCTTTTTCCTGCGATGATAACGGTATGCAGCAAGCGGTATCGGCAAAATTAGGCTATATAAATTACTAGCTGATCCGGCGAACTCTGTTCCGCCTTAAAGGCAATAAATAAGCAGATTTTTGAATTGAAAAAAACAAAGCGGCCAAGTGCAAGTCGGACTCACGCAGAGGGTTCCGTAAATTTTAAGATTTTCGGAACACATTTCCTAAACATTGCTTTATACGAAATATCAAGATTCTAGGACTAGCTGCGAGTAGTAGAGAGTTAATAAATATACGGCTTATGCTGTATCTTTTGGCTGTATTGACTTAGAAGTTTTATTTTGTTATAGCTTAAAGGTATTATAGAGCCAAAAATTTAATATGAATTTCAATTTAATATTGTTACACGTTCATGAGAAAAGGGGGTTAGTGTTCATTATTAAAAATATTTTTATTATATGATGTAACTAAAAATATACAGATTTCGTAATTTTTCCATTATCTGTGCTATACGAAGTTGCTTTGTACCAAATTTCAAAATTATAGGTTTAAGGGAACTACCCGTTAGGTTTTGATTTAGTTGCGTCTAGTTGTGAGTTAAATATGCGGCTTATATTGCTATATCTTTTGATTGTGTTGACGTAGAAGGTTGATTTTGTTACAATTTAAAGGTTTTATAGGCCCAAGTATTTGATATAAATTTCAAGTATTTGATATAAATTACCTTTACGGGCTTATAAGAAAAGGAACGGGAAAGCTTAAAGCTTAAAATTATTAAAGCATTATTATATATATGATGCAACTAAAAATTTACGGTTTTCGTAATTTTTCCATTATTTATTTTATATGACGTTAGGTTTTGATTTATTTGACCGTGTCGAAAATTGGGGTAGTTTTTGGTGTAAACGGCAGTACCTTTTGATTGCCTTGGCCTAGAAGCTTGATTTTTTTACGACTCTAAGGGACAGCAGGCTTGAGTATTTGATATAAATTTCATTATTTGTTAAAAAAATATTGTACAATTTTGTGATTTTTCCACAACGGCATCTTTGTTATTGTTTGAAACTTAACAATCGCCTATTGATTCCTGCGATTCTTTAAACGATATATACATCAAGTAGAGCTTCTGTTCCTCCGTTTATGTGTTTTAAAGCGCATTGCTACCTATATTTGAGATATTGACTACACGTTAATGTTTGATGAGATGTCTTTAAAAAAACATCTGAATTATTATCAAAAAGATGTTATTGAAGGATATCAGGAATGTATCACAGGGCCCTTCCCTTCCACTTAATTCTACATATGCATTGGAGATTATAATTGTTGAGGTAAGGCTAAAAGTCAAGCAACCTATTGCCCAGTATTATTTGTCAAGTGGATTCTCTACCGCAGATAGACTGGCAGTGCTAATAAAGGGGTAATTATTTTTCTTATGAATATTCATTTTTTAAATGTACTTTACAACGTTCATAAAATATTGAAACCAAAATAAAAAAGTTAAATTACAAAATAAGTTGTATGAATTACCTCTAAAATAAGGCCCAAATTTATCAAAAGAACTTGTTCTATTTGTTAGTAGTTGTTGTTATTAGGAACTAGTTTTGCCAATTACTATAAAATTCATTGTTGAATATCTCTTCCTCCATACAATTGTTATGTGTTATTTCAGAAAAGAAGAAATAATCATTTTTTTATTAAAATTATAACATTTCAAAATAGTTTTGTTTTGTGGCGCTGTTGCGCTGTGCAACAAAAAGTTGTTATTAGCAAATTTCTGTTTCAAATCATACTAATATTATAAAAGTGAAATTTTGTATGTTTGTTACTCCTTCATTCTGCATCTATTGCTCCAATTTGATAGAATTTTGTTATGGAAATAGTTTATATACTGGATTTAAACTGGACTACTTTTTATTCCGTTATACCCATAGGAACAGGAATTATGCGGGTGACACCTCGGGGCATTGCTAGTAAATTATAAAATTGCACAAATAAATATAATATGCTGTCCACATGGAACAATTTTTCTACCAATTTGACTAGAGTGCCGATTGAATTGCCTCATGTGAATGGAATATGAAATTCAAGGTCATTCTTTTGTAAGTGAAAAAAGGTTTTAAAATTTTAACTGATTAGATTGGCTATTTAATCAATATGTGTAGAAGTTCTCTTTGACTAAAAACTATGTTAACGTACTAATGTTGGTTGATTGAATTGGTACTAATTCTGTATTGTCCTTTTCAGCAAGTGCTTGTTTAGGAGTTGTATACAGTAGAATTGTCATCATTCTGTTTTTGTTTTTACTTATATTCACATTTTTATGTTTACTTATATTTTTACAAGTATTGCTAAATGGTTTGCTCCAAGTTTATTATTTTGTACACTTAAATAAATGGACATTATTATAACAAATTCTTTTGTTTTATTTGAACACAAACTAAAATTACTGATGAGGTATTTTAACTCGAGAGAACTGGTTTAGTACGCCAAATTATCTTTACCAGTTCGTTGAGTCAAAATGCCTTGTCTAGAAATATTAATTAGGATATGAATAAAATTTCCACATTTGAATCTCCCGCCATCAAACAGTTGTCGTGGGCTAAAGTAAGATGGCGCTAGAGTGAAATTGGTCCCCTTCTTTTTAGTTTGAAGCTACTACGTTAGTACTTGGCATAGATTAAAGACTACTAGATAGAGCCCATAGCGTGTCCACTCGTGAGACAGCAAATCAGCCTTATTGACATGACATGTCAACATTTAAAGTTCATCATAAAACGTTATGTTTTAAAATATCGTAAAATACGAAATATTACTTTATATAATATAGTTTAGTAAACGCATAATACATGAAATTTGCTAAAAAATAACATATCTAAGCTTTAAATCATCAATCATTATATTATTTATCAGCAAATTTAATAAAAAGCTAATAATTGCTCATATATGTCCCTTGTCTGTCACAAATTCCACTCTTGACAAATAATAAAAACGAACACGCTGAAAGGGACAAAAAATAATCTTGTATCACTTTCTAATAAAGGCCGAATGAAATAAGTCTGTCACGCTCTTGAACCTACAGCCGCGTTATGACTCCATCTAGTAGTCTTTAATCTATGGTACTAGGAGTATCAATGTTCTGTGAGCTACTACTATTGTCCCTAAAGGGGTGGAGCTTAAACTATTATATAAAAGAGGCTACAGTACGCTTGTCATTTATTATTACGGGCATTGACATATTAATACTATGGACTTCGGGTCTAATGCAAAATTTACGTCAAAAGTGTCCCAAGATATTTTATATACACTAGGATGTATTTATGCTTTTATACACAAAATAACATTGTAATGTATGTCTTATCGTATTGTTATACAGTCTAATTTGCAACGGTCTAATTGCATGCAATTTGTAATTAGCTTCGATTGACGGTTACCATGGCAGCCTTTTTTTGACATGACAGCTTCTCGTGAAAATAGGACAACATAAATGGTGTGGAGTCGGTAGCTTTCAAATTTTTATGGCATCTTATATTTATATATTATATTTACAGCAAATTTTAATTTATATTTACATATCCCTGACCTCTTATATGCTGGGATAAATCTTGTACCAAATAATAATTGTGTAATTATCTTGTATTAAATAATAATTAGTTATAATAATAATTAATTACAAACCAAATCCACTAATGTACAAAATGATATGCCACTCGACATAGTTCTTTACTTTGAAATTTTAAGTTCTCGATATTTTCCTCTTTTTAATTAAACTGAAAATATATTTTTTACTTCAATGACGTTAGATCACTTTTTTAAATAACTGTTCCTAATTTCATGTAGATAATTCTTATAGTTATCAAATTAATATACCATTATGGTAAAAGTTATTTGATTAATATTCATGACATAAAAAATAAAAGTTAACATAAAAAATAAAAAATTTTGAATTGAAAATAATCAAATTATGTTCATTCAAAAATTAAGTAATTAAATAATTCAAATGTTAAACAACAAAATAACTCTATGCAGTCGTTGTTCTAAAACATTCTTTTGCTCACGGCAGATCCGAACTAAATGTGGTTAATTAGATAAACATATTGCACTCCTTCTATCCTATACGCGGGTAGCGTATGGGAAAAGGACAGATAGATACTTTTGTTCATTTTGGTTGGTTATGCAATTTGTTTCTATAGTTTATTAAAATTTTAATAAAATAGCCTGTTTCTAAGCAAAATAATACTTTAAAATCATCAGTAAATATTTACTTACTGAAAATATGGTACACCGTCTTCTTTTCTCACCTTACTCGGGTAGTTCTTACAAGTTTTTGATAACACATTACGGCATTATTGACGTGTATTCTGTCAGTCAGCTAATATGAGACTGAATTGCGATTGGAACTCATTTCGCGTTTTGGCTTACTTTTGGTTCGGACACTTTTTATCGCTGACCCGAAGTCCATAGTATTAATATGTCAATGATTACGGGACATAATCATTGACATAGGTATTTTATCTAAGGGACATATCCTCTCTTTTAAATCTAGTCAATGGTCAAATCTGACGTTTGATATAATCTACATTGTCTATACAAAATTACAAACAGCAAAGAGGACTGTGACAAGGTGACAGCTCATGACAGCATACTAAAGTGAAATTTTTCAATACCTAGATGATTTTATTAACAAAAACGTCTGTCTCAATAACAATTTTCATAATATATTTCGAAGTATGAATGCAGTCGGGCTGTGAATGGAAAAAATGTGCATTGTAACTGCGAAGTGATTTATCTATGGCGTTCGGTGATTGGCATCATGAGAAATCTACAAATATTTGCCAAAATATAATTCAACTAAGATGTAATCAAAATTTCCGACTATCCAATCATGGGTTCAAGAGTAAGGTACGGTATGATTATTTGTAACAGCTTACAGCGTTTGTATTTCATTTTCAAACTTGTTTTACATAAAACAGTGTGCCAAATCATCTAATTGTACCAATACTTGTTTGGGACGCATTTCGTAACTCCGTTATTTTAAGTTATTTCCTTTATCATCTCTGAATGTTCTTTTATAACACTCATTTCCTGTGGTCAAACGGGTTACAATGACATGTGTGTTTGTAGGCACTAGTGTATAGTAGATAGCTGTGTATATGTCAACTCCCCTTTTCATTCATATTAGTCTGTCATTTAGTTATTATGTACTGTGTATCTCACGCGACTTTGTCTCTATAAAAATAACTCTTACGAGAAACATTATTTTATTACTCAGTAAAATTAATTCTGGACTATAAGACTTGATTACTACTAAAGGGTTTTAAAGAAATCTTAGAGTAGTTTCTTAAAAAATGTTACTGATAATAACATATCAACATGCATGTGAACTTAAATCTTGCCAAGTATGATAGCATTCACACTATATGGTAAGTGATGATGTAGACGATGAAGTTACTTAGAAGCTGTCTATTGACTCTCGACTTGGAGATGCCTATATTGTACATAGTAGGGAAAATGGAAGTTGAAAGGCAAATTCATATATTTGCAGTGTGTCAAAATAACGAGGAACCAAACAGCTTATTATTTGTCTAAGTAGTACTGTCAATGTAACAGTCTAGATGTGAGATGGCATGCTGTCCTATGATAAATGCGGAATGACAAATGCCTTGTATGCCTGTTAGAAAGACAACTATTTAGTACACAGTTATAAATTTGATAACATAATAGGTACTTACTGAGGTTAGACCAGCTTTGTAATTAGAGGAGATTTATTAAACCACATGATTTGATTAGATGTAATGTAACAAGATTGATATAATAGGATTTATAAAGTAAATTGATACATATGTATAGAAACTTGAAGCTACAAATGACACTGAACCAAATTTATTTTGTTTTATGTTATTTGCATCATTACTTTCTTGAGGTACTTACACAGAGAGATTTGGTTTTCCATTCATGATTGGCACTGAAAAGTTTTGGAATGTACAGGGTGACATCCAAAATAGAGATAGCATTTATGTTGATGATATGTTTTAACAAAAGATCACCTATTCAGTCAAAGCCACTTATTCAGTAAACATAAATGCAACTTGTTAGCACATCAAGCTATTTTATCGTTATTGGCCTCTCCCATTGTGTGTGAAGGCTCACACTCAAATAGAGTGGGTTAGGCCAGAGTCCTGGCTGGATTTAATAATTTTACAGGTCCATTACAGGGTCAGGTCTAACTCCTTGTAGGAGGAACATGCTAGCTTAGTTCCTCCCCTCTAATATGTGAGGCATTTTTATGGGGTTTTAGTGTTTGACGTCGGTCAGAATTACAAACTATGTAACAATTGCTGACAGACCAAACATGTTTCCTGGGGTATGGGAGCATAGCACCACCAACTTACCAATTTTGGGTTTAGAATTCTTACTTACTCTTGAAAGATCAAATTAATAGTCCCTAGCACAGAACCTTATGTTCCAAAGATATTAAGGCCCAATGAACTGGAGCACCAACAAAGACGTACCGCCAAGCGATTAAGCGTTCCGGTACGATGTCGTGTAGAAACCGAAAGGGGTGTGGATTTCATCCTACTCCTAACAAGTTAGCCCGCTTCCATCTTAGATTGCATCATCACTTAACATCTGGTGTGATAGCAGTTAAGGGCCAACTTGTAGTCGATAAAAAAAAAAAAGCAATAAAGAATAACTTGATTGTGTATTTATGTTTATTTCACTTCTTTATTATTAGTATTGTTTTTGTTCTTAATAAATAATGTAATTTTAACTTTCATTTTAAGTGATATTTGTTGTTGTTGTAACATGTTGCTTTGCTCTTTGATTACAGAGACATAGTTCGTTTTCTGTTTGAATTATTCTGTGAGGTGTCGCCCGGGGACCATGTAAGGGATCCATACATAGTGAGGAAGTACCCTGACATCTACAAAAATGAAGAGGAGTTGAAAAACATACCTAAATTTACATTCCCATGTCAGTTTGAAAAGTGAGTGCTGACATATTCAATTATAACATCTATTTAATATATAATTTCCTTTTTTCTAAACAAATCAAACATACTTCTTGAGCTTACAGTGCTGTGGGAAACAAACATCCCTAAAGACCATGTATTCAAAGTGAATAAATATTATGACCTTACTAATGAATTAATTAAAAATGGCTATGTGGTAAGTTTATGCGCAGTAAAAGTGGGTTCAAGGGGTATAACAGTGAAGTCTTTCTATAACCTTAATAGAAATGCAGTAAACTCCATATTATACATTATATATAGAACAACTATCTAAAGTTGCTCTATTAGGGTCCTTCCGAAGTTGGCTGGGCAGGGAGAATAACTTGAACAGAGGAGGTGAGTGTTGACGGCCGTCACCGTGAGATCTCTTTCAAACCTACACCCGTGTCACAAGTCTCGGACTCAGTTCATAGTTTTTCTCTCCACCATGAAATGCTAGGATATTTGTCTCTCTTTTTGATGTTATGTAAAAATGCAGTGTAGTTCAAGTGTGTCTTAATTAATATAGGTAAGATATGTTAGTGCAATAATTCATGCCAGCGAAGAATTTTGGGCAAAGCATTTGTCAATCTAAGCTAGTTGGCATATGTTACAGTTGTATCTAGCGACTAGTTGACCTGATAAATATTGTTTCTCCAAAGATTACTTGTTTCTTAGAAAATGATAAGAATAACAGCCATATATAGCACAGCTGTCAAACAATAGGTCTCACAATATGCGCCGTTTTACAAATTGTCACCTTATGTATCCAATTTTTGACGGACAGCCAACTGAAAGTCTTGGTTGAAGCTATTCACTATAAAACTTGACTGAAACAACTATCACAATAATAACAGTTGACTCAGTTATTATTTTAAAAATTTCCAAATCATATAATTATTTGTGCTTTTATCTGTTTCCAGCACATTCGTGCAACACTACTCGTTTGTGTTGACGTCAGTGGACTCCAAGTACACATTTTGCTTCTGCCGCTACGACCCCAAGACCAATACATCCCTTGTGTTGCTTTCACATCTGCCATGGCACGACATATTCTACAAGTGAGTACTAGATTACACCTAAAGACTGGTCAGTGGATTCAATGCTAGATACTAGCAGACAGAGAATACATGTACCAATGTTGTAGCCCTGTTGTTGCTGCGCTCCTCCCTCGAGTTGCATGCCAGCTTCCCCGCTTCACAATAGAAAATGTTTACAATATTTAACAATATCAATCTATTTAGTGATAAGATTTTCGTTTTATTATGATAATTAAAATCCATATTACATATAAGATAAAAAGATCTATATTTTCAATTTCAATATCAACAAAGTAAAATTTCATGCACTTCAAAAAGTAACATTTTTCTTTGGCTGGTGCTTTCAAATTTTAGTATATTTGCAAAGCTCTCCTTTACAACATAACATAACATTTAAGACATAGTTATTTTATGCGATTGTGACTCGCGACGCCACTAATGTCGTCTTCTGACATGTCTATTCGCTGGGTGCGAAGTACTAGGTGAGGGTAGCATAATCTATCGCAGCGCTCATGGTGGTCAAAAGTAGAAATAATGTATGCTCTCTCATCTGTTATATCTGTCAATTGCAAAGCATTTCTACTACATAATTTTAATAATCTTATTATTGACACTTGTGATTACTTGTACTGTATTCACCTGCAATCAAATGAATATTTCAATATTACGTCTATTAAAACTCAATCAAACTGATTATTAAGTTCAAACTGAGCTGAATTGTTTATGTTCAAAGCCGTTTTGTAAGGTGGCAAAGTAATACTCGTAGATGTTTGTGTAATGATGCGAGCTTGAATTATTGAACTCTGTCCTTGTTTTGTTCTTAATTCTTCTACATCCTGGACATGTCCAGCCAATACCAACAACTTTCCTTTAGAGACGGTTTATAGTTAAAATTTTACATTCTGAATGATACTCACTAACCCGGTTTTTAAAACAGTAGGTACTCTTTTCCATCGTAAAACTATATTTAATTTATTACTAACGACACGGGAATAATTGTGTATATTTACTATTATTTAACGAAACCGTAAGAGTAGCTTTATCTTCTTGTTTTACTGTAAAACTACAACTAAAAATAAGGTAAACAAACCCTGACATAATCAAAATAAAACTCACTTTTAGAACAAATTTTACTTACTTCATATATTACCTCTGATTTGAATGACCAAAATGATTTCAATGCTCTTTGTCCATCCTAATGATGATATCACAGCAATTGTATGATGTAAATTAATTGTTTTTTCTTTATTTTAATATTTTTTACAATTTTAAGATTTAAATGTCAAAGCAACAGAGCCTACAATGGTGTGGACGCTATTTGGCGCTGTAATCGTGCACAGAGCGAATGTCTATATTTGTAACATGTCCATTCTGTACTATATATTCGATACTGAAAAAAATGAAACCACTGAACAAATTCAAATTAAACTTAGCTAACTCAGATTTAGACGAAACTTTCAGACAAATGTTATCAGTAACCAAATTAAATAAAAGTAGCCAATATTTTTATTTTATTCATTTTAATTTCAAGTGAGTGAGGTTGCTGGCATCCTCCATTGCAATGCGAATATGAATGAATGCGAATGTGCGAATCTCTCTACAACCTGCTGACAGAACTTGGTCTGACTAGAACTGTAGTAAGCTCTATTCTAGAACGAGTGTCGTGCGCTGCTCTAGCGAGAACCAGATTTGGCTGGGCAGGGAGAACAATTCGAGCAGAGAAAGCGAGCGTTGATTAATTACAAAGAGTACTCTTAAGCCTACATCCGTGTCGCAAGTTTCGGAATCTGTTCGGCGTTTTTCTCTCTGCCACGCGATGGATCCGCCACCCGCACTGCGAATCCATTCAATGCTGTATGTTTATCTCTTATATTAAGAAGTTGTCATTTCTTGTTTGCCGATTGGTACTAAGCTTTTAACGCAACACATGAATATTTATGTTGCATGGAAACATCTCTCCACTTTCAATAATACAATTTAATTTATCACTTGAACCTGATGAATTCACGTGCGAACAAGTACGTAAAGAGGGTCCGAGTGTCGTTTTAGGAGAGGAACAACATGCAAAATAAATATATAATTTTACAAAATAACACAATAAATCAATTGTATGTATTTAACATGCACATTAAGTTTTCAAAATGAAAAATTGTCTAATGTTTAACGTCTACGCAAGAGTCCGCCAAAGCGAACGTCATATAAGACCCGTTGCTTGTTGTATTCTTTATATATATCCGGAATTCACTTTTCGTGTGTGAGGCTGTGCGTTGCTATAGTATCAATCGTGTTATAATTTTTCGTCAGTTGATTAACAAATAGTTCTTAGGATACATGTGACAATAGAAATAGCAATATTTTAGTAAATATGGTTCTCCCTTTATTTGTCTTTGGGTTAGGACATAAAAGACACTTTCTCTGGGTAAACAAGCTCCAGCGGCGTGTCCTAGGCCCCCTGCCACCCTGGCCCAAGTTTCAGGTATTTTATTCTTTCGGATAGAATCAAAGCGATATACACCCTGAGCAAACAAATTCGCGCGGCGTGTATCCTAGGCCTCCTAGCCACCTAGTTTCAGTCATTAATTACTTTTGACACTATACCTGGTGCCACTAGATATGTCGTTAACGCATGTTGGACGTGGCTTGGTTAGTAATCTTAGACATTCATACTGCGTACAATACTATCTGCAACATTTAACTAAACTGAGCCGTTTAACTGCTTCAGTTATTATGCCGATCATGGTAGATTGGGATTGTGAATTTACCCAAAAACATCATAATTTTAGTATTATTGAATTATTGCAGGTTACTAAATTGCATAGCGAATCTATTGAACAGCGCCGAACGCAGCGAGCTGACGTCGTTCCTCGAGGCGTGTCGGATACGGCCGCCCATGCCCGGCCACACGCTCAAGGTCACGTACAACGCCGGCCACGATGCCTTCTCCTGCCAGAGTCCAGACACCAAGTTGCCGAGTATACCGGAAAATGTAAGTGATTTTAATATTTTACTGTAAGGCATAAGCTCGTACAAGTGGGGAGGCCTGGCCCGTAGCGGGCCGAAGGTATGAGGCATGCAGTTCCGTTAAAAGGGTCTCGAGGGCTATATAATATATATATATATACAATGAATCAAATTATATTTTAAATTTAGTAAGTACTTCTTAAACCAACTGTCATAAACATATCTTGAAAAATTAAGAACTTTTTATGCAAACTTTCAACCCCTATTTAGCCCTATTGGGGTGAATTTTAAACGTCCTTGAATAACATTTTTTTAGTTATATTTTTTCAGTACTTCTTGTACCGATTTTTATAAACATAACTTCAAAAATGAAGGACTTTCCATACAAACTTTAAACCCCTATTTCAAGCCCTTCTATTTTTATTTTTGCGACAAGAAGTATCTTATGTAATATCTCACATTATGAAGAAAAGGCGTGCTGATAATACCGTATACCGGGCTGAGAGTTGCATTGACTTACACAAGCTGATGTGTGTTGCATAGGCTAGCAGTGAGAGAAGCTTCCGCGACACTGGAACCGCGTGGAATCCGACCCATGTCATGTGGATTGGTTGGAATCGCGGCTGACAAAAATCCGGACAGACAGTCAGACAAAAATTTCAAAAATAATTTCAATGTACAGAATTGACCTGTTACAGTTTTATTATAAGTGTACATTTCACAGCTTCAGTTGGTTTCGTACCGTTCTTAGTTATTCGTATTTTGGATTTTGACACATTACGCACTTTAGAAAAATCAGCATAGAATAAATTCATTGTGCTGGTTAAAGTCTGAAATGATAAGAGTCACGGGGAGATCTATAACAAAATAGTCACATTAACCTAAAGAGATAGGCAGAGCATGCCGCAACTATTGACCCTATGTGGCTGAATTTTCGAATTGACGTAGATTATAATGTATAGCCTGGATTGGAAAATAGGCGTATATTGTGCAGGACCCGGAAATAAGTGGGTCTGCTTGCGTTCTCTAGTAAAGAGCATTTCCATGAAGGTCTTGTATTTAAATAAGTTGATTTTCCAGTGCAATCTAACGGAATACTTCAGTGCAATGGACGTGCGGTGCATGTGCGGCCTATGGGCGGCGTTGCTACACGAGCGGCGCGTCGCGATCGTCGCGTCGAAGCCGTCGCGACTGTCGGCGGTCGTGCAGGCGGCCAACGCGACGCTGTTCCCGATGTCCTGGCAGCACATCTTCATCCCCATACTGCCCAAGCACTTGGTCGACTATCTGCTCGCTCCCATGCCCTTCCTTATTGGAGTTCCTAGATGTGTTATGGAGGTAACATGTTTTTTAAAGCTTGTCTTTACAATGTAGTTCAGTGGTTAGTTAGTTCAGGATCACGAATGAATTGCCCCTCTCTCAATTATTTTTTTTTATAGTTTCCCGTGAAGCAATTTCCTCCGTCCCGTCCCGTGTACTAAAGATCTACATTATTGTTAAACATTGTACGACATTACAGTACATTAATTAATTACTATTCGACACGCTGATCTAAGGATGAACCCGTTTAAACAAACAAACATACTCTTCCGCTTTATATTAACAGTATAGATGGTCTTTTATGGCAAATAGATTGAACAAAGATCGAATTCTCAACTCCATTACCGTATTATCATTTCTAACATGTAACAGCATACTTAACAAAATGCTGACGCCTATTGAGTACGTACTCATACGTACGTAGAGTTCAACTTGATTTGGACTTAATAGCGGCAGTGTCGCGCTTTTTAGAAATTTTGTATTAACACCTAAACTACGTAACTAATGAACATACTGTAAAAGGCAAATCTTATCTGTATAATATCCTTGTGATTATTAAATAATTTTTTTTGATAAGGATTTAAGTTTAGTTGTATAAATGATGACGTAATCGTAAGCATATGAATTAAATGTTTTTTTAATCACAAAAAGTTATATGCTATCGCGGACTTTTTTGTAGAACTTTTAAAAATGTATAAACGTTTGAAATATTGATGGCCGAATGGCGCAGTGGGTAGTGACCCTGCTTCTGCGTCCTAGACTGTGGGTTCGATTCCCACCTATGGAAAATGTTTGTGTGATGAACATGAATCTTTTTCAGTGACTGGGTGTTTATCTATATATTATAAGTATTTATATATAATATATATATATATATATATATATATATATATATATATATATATATATATATATTATAATAACACAAGCAAGCTACCTAAGCTTACTTTGGGGCTATATAGCGATGTCCTATAATATTTATTTATTTATTTATAAAGTTTCATACAATGTTTTCAATTATATCCAATAGCTAAGCAACGCACGCGCATAAAGCCGATTTAATAAATTTCATGGTCCAACTCCCGCGACAACAACTGCGATAACTCTGTTAATATATATAATACAAATATAAAATATAGCCTATTACACTCCCCGATAATGTAGAATCCTTATGGTTAAAGAATTTTTAAATCGGATCAGTAGTTCCAAAAATTAGTCCCAACAGATCCATTTACAAAGTTACAAACTTACAAATATTCCTCTTTGTAATATTAGTATAAATGTATGTATTTAATGACCCGTATAATGCCATAATTTCATAATCAGCCATATGAAGTTTTCATGGATGAGTTGCAAAATTTTTTATTTCGTTTGCAGACAGTGAGAATGTCAGAAATCGGCGATGTGGTAGTGCTAGACGTGGACGCAAACGAGTTGAAGTCGCCTTTCCATGACCTGGAGAGTCTACCGCAGGATATGGTAAGTAGCATACCATCTTCTATTATTTTGTTTGCAGACAGTGACAATGTCAGAAGTCAGTTTATTCAGGTCGTCCTCGGTCAAGTCCATATATCAGTTTAATCTAGGATAGGAAGAAGAAGAGCATTCACGAGTAAAGTCTTATCTGCATTTTAGATTGGAAATCCTTAAAATTACAACTTTGATAAAATTACGTAGGCTCTGGGATCTTACTTTATTAATAAATAAATATATAAAAATCTCTTAGTGATAAGGCCGCCTTTTGCCTATTAGTTAATATTACTCTGTTTTTGTATGGTGTTTATTTTTATTGTAATATGCAATAAAGTTATTAAAATAAAAAATGAAAACATTAAATAAAATATTTGCTAAATCATTAAATAGTATAAAACAAAGTCGCTTATTTCTGTCTATCTCTATGTATGCTTAAATCTTTAAAACTACGCAACCGATTTTCATGCGGTTTTTATTATCGGATAGAGTAATTGAAGAGGAAGGTTCATGTGTACAATACATGCATAATATAGTAGAAAAACACTGATAGTAGATAGTGGTTTCTGATGTGATGTCGTAAATTTACGCATTTATTGCGCTTACATTGCAAACGCTGGCTAAACCCCACGAGATATGTCAAAGAATGTACTGCAGTATTGCACACCCTATAAAGGTCCGCGATGGTATATGCCTAACCCACAATAACCATTTTTTATCTTTTACTTTTAACCAAAAATAATGGCTTATTTACGAAGTGATTTCAAGCAATACTTAATCCTTATCCAATTAAGTATATGAAATACTTTGCGCATTCAATATAGATCACTATTGCCCTTTACAGCATGTAATTTAAGTGAATATTTTCCAAGATGTGTAAGATTCAAAATGACGGACGAGACACGGACATAGCGAGTGTTTGGGGGTCGTGCGGGGCGTGCGTTCTTTAGTATACATACTTGAGTACCAGCTTTGCACCCGTGCAAAGTGTGCGAAGTGCGAACGTATATTTTTAAATAATAAACTCTCATTTGTTGCAGGTGACAGGTTTAAAGAAGGCTTTAAGTGACAAGAACGCGTTAGGCGACGCCGTGTCGAGGGCTTTCCTGCGCGCTCTTGTCTGTTTGATTGGCGGCTATAGAGATGCTATTAGGTAAGTTTATACTTAGTCTCATGGTAATCTCGTTCCAATAGTCCACATTTGACACATGGCATTTTAAAAATGACAAATATCTTGGCATTTCATTCACTGTGCGAGTGCCGGGTTCATCGTGTGATAGAGAGAAAAATGCCGAACAGAGTCTGAGACTTATCGAGAGTACTCTGTGTGACCGGTCACCTTCTCTGCTCGAATTATTCTCTCTGCCCAACTTAATCTGGTAGGTATCCTGCTAGAGCAGCATTAGACACTCGAATTCAAATTCAAATTCAAATTCAAAATCATTTATTTCAAGTAGGCCAATTATAGGCACTTTTGAAACGTCAAATTAGACTATTTGTAGTGACTCTACCACCGGCTCGGAAGGCAGGTCCTGTTGAGAAGAGCCGGCAAGAAACTCAACAGTTGCTCTTTTAAAATTATTAATTTTTACAATATTAACTGTATTGTTACATAAAATTATTTATTCTACTACTTGTGTGAAGTTGAAAGCTGATCCAATTGCCTCTCAACATCTTTGTCATTTAAAAATTCATCTATAGTATAATAACCTTGACTCAGTAAGTGAGTTTTAACTTATGCAATGGCAGATCTAAAATTGAATTGGGCATCCTGTTGTAGAAGAGTACACCCAGTTCAACGAATGACTTTTGAACTTTTCAGAGGCGATACGCTGATAAAACTAGTTTATGTCGATTCCTAAGAAGACGATCGTTTAGGTCCTTTTTCTGTTTATACATATTTATATTTTGTTTGATAAAGACTAGGTTATTAAGTTCTCGTTCAGGTTATTAAGTACTCGTTCCAGAATAGCTTGCTGCGGTTTTTCAGGCCAAGATCTTGAATTAGGTTGTAGAGAGATTTTACTAGTATACATCCCGCACCCACTTTACTGCATATAAACTAACCAAATAGTAATTTTTTGTTAGGTCATTTGTAAGGTACTTATTCACTTTAAATGGTCTTTAGGGATATTTGTTGCCCTGTAATCTCAACAAGTACTATATGTTTCATTTGTTTCGAAAAAAGGAAATTGTCTGGTCTAGATGTTGCAATAGCTAAATCTTCTGGGATTTTATAGAGATTTACATAGGTGTAAATAAATATAGCCCAATCGGCTGCAGTCCTTAAGTAAGGCTTGCGTGTAGATATTGTGCTTGAGCCTGCTTTGAACTAACTTTGTATGATCGTATTAATACTAAATCGGGAATTTAAATAACTATGATGTTATTTTTTTAATGATATAGGCTAGCACTTCACTGCAATCATACCTGATGGTAGCGAAGATGCAGCCTATGGTAGCATGTGTAAGCTTAGAAGATGCCTATTCACTCTTGACTTGAAGATACTTACCTTTATTGAAGGCGGTAGGGAAAACGGAATCTGCAAGGGCATTTGAAATTATAGCAGTGCATAAGAAGAATCATACCGCTTAGTATTCGTCCAAGAAATATCGACGGTGTAAATCTCTGCGATGCCTGAGAGCCCTACGATAGAGCGGTGATGGGTAAAGGACATCAAATAGTTCCTGAGCACATTCCGAAATAAATCTTGTAAAAACCGACAAACAGGCAAACTTTCGGCGATGGTAGAAACTATCACGCCTCATCCCCATAGCAGGTTAAGTGCTAATTAACGTATCATTGCCAGGTGGTATTTGGCAGAACCATCCCGTAAGTCCGAGCAGTACTCCATGCACGATGGAATCTAAGCTTTAGACAAAATAAGATGGTGTTCTGGCCTGAAGCACCGCGTCACCTTATTGAAGTTTTTGGACAGCTGCTTTTGCTATAGATTTGTATTGTCTTTCTAAACGGCAAAAGTACGTTTCAACAGGTTTCGCGAACGCACACAAAGCTGTGCTGCCACGCGGAAGCTAATTTGGCTTCTATGTTGGTAGTAGGTTGAAACGGCTGAAACGAGCCTTCTTCAGGACCTTCTGGTAGCATCGGGCGGCTAGATTAAATGCTTTTTTACTTTGAGGTTATGACCGGGATACTTTGATGTGAATGGGCTTCGGACTTATGTATTATTTATTATATATTATAATAACGTTTATTATTTTCGGACTTATATATTATTTATTATATATTATAAATTATTTATTATATATTATTTATTATAACGTATAATTTAAAAATAGTTTTAAACATTTTAGCAGCACTCTTCATTGAATAGTACTGTTGAACGTCGTTGCAATGTTATGTGAGACATATTATATATATTGAGCTGGGACAACATAAATAATGGGAAATAAGCTTACAGCGAAATATTTATTATATTATGACTATTTACAAATTATCAGCGACATCATTTATCATTGACAGCCAATAGACGTCCACTGCTGGACATAGGCAACTTGTAAGGACTTAGAAACAATAGGTCTCGAGTCAACTGACTCCGCGACGTTTAGGGTGCGTGGTCGCCATACCAGCGCCTTGCGACCTCAACGTCCATCAGCTCTTCGAACTGCCTATTGTCACTTCTAGCTTGCGACTCGTTGAGCTTAGCTCGCTTTAGCGCACGCTGAGTGACTCTATGCCTTCCTATGAGGCCTATTTTTCTACCTACAAATACGTTACAGAAATCAAAAGAGATGAAAAAGTCAAAGAGCAAGTTTTACATTGGGGTAAATGATATAAAAAATGGGTCCAGCCGTTCTCGAGTTTAAACGATACTAATAGATTTGGGACTTGTGGTTAGTCCGAATACAAGTCTAAAACGGATCCAGCATTATTTTAGGCAACCTTAAACAATATCATTGGTATCAGAGGCAAGTTTTCATTCTGTCGCGATACAAGATTGATCGCATTTTCTTTCAATAGCGGAAGTGCTTTATGCGACAGTTGACTCGAACGGTTTGATTGTCACTGTCCCCCGGTCGTTATTCCATTAAAACAAATTATATTCTAGTACATCTGAGAATAGCACAGCGACAATGTAGCGATATGACGCCTGGACTTGTGACTACATGTTCTGCGCACTGCGCTTTCCATCTGTCCCTTTCAAATATTGCGCACTTGCGCTGGAGTCCATGTACATTGATTTGGAATAGAATACTGTGTTGTCGTAAATTCACGTATGCAGTTGATCTTAAATACGATTCTTACTTGAAAAATTATGGGTTTTCGGTACATACTTTCATATTTTTTTATATACCATTTTTAGCTACCATACTCAAGTTTTATTCTTGCGACACAAAGTTTGCCCAACTTATTCTAGAGACAGACTAATCCAAATTGATTCCGTCGAAGACACACAATTACTACATTGTGTTAGTAATGTAGAAATTGCACGGGGCGAGTCGCGGGCGTAGACTTGTATACGGGCCGACACTGTTGAAGAGCGCTCAATCGACGGCTCCTCGAGTACATAATGCGCCTCGCGAGCCGCGTCGCCTACTCGCCGCCAGTGCGCCGAACTGAACGCACCGCTCGCTCTTACCGCGCTTCATAGTCCATTTCAATTCTGTACATGTACATTCAGATTCTATGTATACATTTTTTATTCGCATTCGTTTAATATATACAAGATTGTTTTGTGTAATCCGAGTTGTTTGATACGATTTCGATACTTGCATAATTTTAATTTTTTCGCCATTTCCATACAAGTGTT
Source organism: Mycalesis mineus (assembly GCA_034621355.1). Lineage (NCBI taxonomy): Eukaryota > Metazoa > Arthropoda > Insecta > Lepidoptera > Nymphalidae > Mycalesis > Mycalesis mineus. The sequence goes on along the minus strand of CM067908.1, from coordinate 24,126,593 downwards.
TTTAGTCTTAGTTATACAAGTTGTTAAAATTATTTTTCGGTTTATAAATTTCAAAAACATACCATACTTGTTGCGTGTATATAATTCCAATATGTATTACACATTTCTATGTATAATGCTGTTTGTGGCTTTGTTGCACATATTTATGTATTTGTATATATTTTGTCTAACATTGTACCTACAGAATCGAGAAAGGACAACTGATCACGTTCAATCCGGAAGCATTTGTTAGGACGAGGAAGCATATGCAACCTTTCCTGCGAAAAATACTGCAGTCACAGATATTTCAGCAGGTAAACTGATTTTATATTTTACTTTACTAAATATAGTTTATTTGTGCAGAGACGTTCATTATGAATATGTAATAATTAGTTTTTTTGCTATTATTGCCCAGCGAAAAACCGAGCTACAACCTCTCTCATAATCGACGTTAACTCCTCCACGTGCGTTTAACTGACCGCAGCATCCTTAAATGTCGACTCTATAATATTTAAGTAAAAAGTCAATTCAATATACAGTTTAGGTATGTCTCCTTACTGAAAAAAATTGGTATCATTTCTGCTTAGAATTGTTGGTAACGCCCATTTGCTTCCAGCTAAGTCACGGGTGTCGGTCATTGACAAGAACGTCTGAAATAGAGATATATATGAGTTTTTATAGACTGTCTCGTTGGTCTAGTGGTTAGCATTGTGGCTTCGATCACGAGGTCCTGGGTTCGAATCCTGGGTCGGGTCACGGAATAATTCTGGCTTTTTAATTCTTGTATGAAATTTTGAGAAAAAAGAAGAATTCCAAGCCCGGAGTCGGTTTTACACCTCCGTGCCTCGGAGAGCACGTTAAGTCGTCGGTCCCGGTCACTGTCGTCAACATCTGATAGTGATTGTTAATAAATGAAACATTATCACCCTAAGCCCGCCAATCCGCATTGGAGCAGCGTGGTGGGTGTACGCTCCATATCCCCTCTCCTGTAAGGAGGGAGGCTGGCCCTGTAGTGGGCCGTTAATAGGCTGATAATGATGATGAGTTACACTATCCAACATTATCGCTCTCGCCGCATGAAAGCAGTGCAGCAGGCTGCGTCAACTGCAAATCGTGCCCAGCCTTACCCCCCTCGCCCTCCTGTCCGTCCGTTTGTAATATGTAACTGTAAACAGTTAACGCCCTTAACTGTCCTTCGTCTTCATCACCAGACCCCTAATAACAGTCACAATCTATCTATGTAAAAGTTATCATTAATACAAATTAATCAAGCCCATTCACAGGGTAGCTACTGTAAACCGTTAAAGAGCTCCCTTAAGTGTCCTTAGTCTTCATCACCAAACTCCTAATGACAGTTACAGCATTTGCAGTTATTTGAATGTAAAGTTCTCATCAAGACAAATTAATCAAGCCCAAACATAAGGTGATTGCAGTAAATCGTTGAGGAGTTCGCACATCTATATTTCAGCTTCATCATCAGATCGACTTCTTTCTTACTTTAATAAATTGTAGTGCTTTAAAATACTTTTACGAAATTTACAAACGCACTACTTGCCCCTACAATTTTTGAAAGCTCCCCTTGGTTTCTCCAGGATCCCATCATCAGATCCTGGTTGACATGGTACCACCAACGGAATGTCACCTTTCCAACAAAAAAAGAATCAAAATCGCTTAAGTTATCCGCGAACATACATAAAAAACATTTCCCTCCTGACGTAGTCGGGTAAAAAAAAGTCGAGAACATTCCTCAGACTTTTTCCTATAAAGATGTGTCATCATAACAGGAATCGGCTGACTATAAAGGAACATATACTCGTAAATAGTACGCACAGACAGACAGATAGACAGACGGAAAACAAAAATTTAAAGCATTCCGCAGAAATGCATAAAAGCTATACATATAAAAAACTGTAACAGTCCAATTCTGTACATTGAAGATATTTTTAAAATTTTTATTGAAGGCACTATATGATTGATACTAAACCAAAAATGTAATCTTTTTAATTTTTGTCTGTCGGTCTGTCTGTCCTGATTACAACTTTAAGGCTTGTGTGCACCAAGATTTCGGCTATCATAACCAACGGTTAACATAAGCTAAACGTAAAATTTACTGTTCACGACACGTACCCGGTGTACGTAAGCTTGGTTAAGATAACCGACCGGTTTACGTCCTTAACCGGCGTACGGGTTTATTATAAATAGTAAATTAATAATATTAACTTAACCGTTGGTTATGACAACCGAAATCTTGGTGCACACAAGCCTAAGGAGGATTATGCATTGTCGGTGATGGGTACCTTGGGCATGTAGAGGGCTTTAGAGGGGTTGTCGATTCTTGGTGACTCTGTGGCTAGGATTCGTCAGCTTTTCATGACAAATAGCAAACTGTGTAAATGAGTAACTATCAAATTGAACTTTCTCAAAGAAATGCCTTCTACAAGCCAACATCATCATTTGGGTGAAAACAATCCTTTTTTGAGATAGTAAAATGATTCAGTTTGAGTTGACTTGATATTTATTATGATTATCGGCATTATGGACAGGTCATATAATAAGAGGAATTGGGAAGTGGTACAAAAACATTGTATATCGGTACCCTAGAAATAAAAAAAGGAAACGTGGTAGACAATATCGAAGGTGGGAGGATGATATAAAGACCGTGGCAGGGAAGGCGTGGACAAGAAAAGCGCTGAACCGATTAGTTTGGAAAGAAATGGAGGAGGCCTTTGCCAAAGTTGGGCAAACAGACGAAGTTGTCGGTGTCACTGACTCAACCGAGTCGTTGATTTCATAGTTTGTTACTTGTATTTCATGTAAATGTACAAAAATTTTATGTCTGAATAAAGGCTATTATTATTATTATTATTATATGATCATCGTCACATCAGCTGATGGACGCCCACCGCTGGCACTGCTGGTGCACCTACACCTAGTGACCGATAATTGTAACATTCCAATGAATGATTCCAGTTTATAGACGAAAGGCTGGAACTCCTAAACTCGGGGCGCGGTTTCAACGATGAGTTCGAGGTGGAGTGCAACAACTACGCGGAACGCGTCAGCACGGGCAGCGGCCAGCGACTCAAACAGCAGTACCGGGACTGGGCCAAGAATGTGAGGAAGGAGGGCGGTGCCTTCTTCAAAACCGTTAAGGATAAGGTAACTCGAATATACATCATTGTCAGCCTTCGTCGGCCCACTACAGGGCCTTCCTCCGACCGAGTTAGCAACAGCAAGCCTCCTTATAGGAGATGAGATATTGTGCTTGTGTGCACGCTCCTCCGATGCGGGCTGAGGCGCCTGCTCGCATTGAGGACGAATTACGTTGAAAATGTTTGATTTTATAACTGTAATGGAAATTACTTAAGCTTAACTTACTTAAGTTACACCACCAATTTCCCAATCTCACTACTTTATAACCTTACCAGGGTTCGAAGGTTGTTATCCGAAATTACATTCACTGGACTAACTAGGCAGTAATAGTTCTCATACGATTGTTAATTACATGAAACGACATTGCTGAAGGGTAAAATTATAAGCACATGATGTTCGACAACCCGAGTGCATTGTAGAACATGCTCCTTGAAAACTTTGCAAAGGCTTGTTCGGTGCAGATCGGGTGTCGCTTGGAACCTGGTACGCCATCTGTTGTGTCATATACTAGTCTGAAAGCACCTTCCTGCTAGATAGGGTGTAAAAGTGCATTACTAATGTATGTGCCTAAAATATTTTTACTTACGTTAATTTCGTTAGAAATTGACAAATCGTGCGGTACCAATTTTAAGTGAAAATAGCACACTTAACATGCTGTAAAGTTAAGTTGTTAATTCCTGTCAAACCCCACATCCTGCATCACAGTACATGGACTTGTTATCCGTCGGCAAATGTGCAGAACAATCGATTAAGCGTTCCAATAAAGAAGCTCTGCTAAGGCTTGGCAAGGAAGTCGTGAAAATAATGGTGGCGCCACTATCGTTGATGTGGCCACCCTAAACGGTTTTGATGCTTTGATTTAAATACAATTTTTAATTACATGATTTCACTGACACCCTTTAAAAATAACTGAAAGGATGTATAATGTAATGTAATGTATATTTTAATTAGAAAATTTGTATTCATACAATTAAACATATTTAATCAGAATCAAAAATGCTTTCGTCTAAATATTCCACGCCAGATAAGTCCACGTCTTGGCCTGAGCCAACTCCAGTATGGCTGTCTTCGGATGTGTTACTACTGCTTTCATCTTGCAGGTTATAATTATTTTGTCAATATCATTATACACAGATTGTCGCCTTTGGTAATAATTACTCTATTTTCATTACGTGTCCAATCGTCCAATTCTTTTCTAAGTCGCCCAGTTCTATGTTTCTCTGGTGTGGAGAAAACGCCTTTATTTCTCTGTCCTTCCAGAGTAATTCGTCTTATAGTACTGACGAATTTACCTAAACTTAATACCTACCATTGTTACATAAGCGAAATCATATAATCTGCACAAATTTTTTTCTCTGATTTTTTCTGTATCAACAAAAAAGTATCAAAATTGTACAAACGCGCTATTTCACAAAATATTAAACATAACCTTTAATTCCGGAATCTACATTTACTTGCATACAATCGTATTATGAGAGGGTTATTCTATCTCGTGTAAACCACATATATAATATACGATTACTTTATTTAAACCACATTTACCAGTCATTTCAGCAGTCCTTTTGTAAACATCGTTCAAATAGGACAACGTTTTTCCGGCTTCGAGTTCTGCCAAACATCTCTCTTAAAATTTCATACTTTGTAAATGATTTCTCTAGCGGAGCTGCGGATTGCAGTTCTGTCCATTTTGAGCACAATATTGCCACAATAAAATTTAAAATAACACGAACAACGATTTTCGACTCCAAGAAATGACAAAACATCTACCGACTTGACGTGGTTGACGACCAGGAGTGTTGTCAGTGATCATATTTTTTAGTACCGTTTCACGACTTTTTTGCCAAGCTGTAAGTAACTAATATAAGCTCGCTCGTTTGTGTTACAATTTATTTTCTAATGTTACGATCTAGGGTTAGGTCTAATGAGCCCAAAGGTAACGCAGAAATATTGTTTTTTAAAAGGTTTATTCATTTAGTATATTATTAGCGCTTTGTCTAGAAATTAACCAGTTGTAAACTTATAGAAATGTAGACTGACAAGTAACGTCTATAAATTACATTATCGATCATTACACTCATTTCTTTCTTATTTGATACTGCATAAAATATTCAAAAAGAGGGCAGGTGATAATTACACAATCCATATTAAAGAGTTTAACTGTAGAACATTAGTGATAAGAAATATAAGCTTTCTGCCCTGTATTACTAAACTATAAAATATGAATGGTTTTGTTCGTTGCCGTAATATGTGAAATCAACAGCTAACCTTTCTTAACATACCGTTGTTTGTTTTGCACATTTTTCGCGTTTCTCCGTGTCGTTTCCTTGGGTGTTACTTTAATATAAAAAAGGTATAAAAAGTAGAGTTACAACTGTAAGCGCTATCCAAGACTAGTTAAAGACGCTTCGCTATCGGTAACAAAGTTGCATGCTAGAAGTACGTGGGAGTTTTCTTTTGCTTTAAGTTGTGAATATTTGCAGGCGAACCCCGCAGTGCAATCGGCTGTTAAAACGGTGAGTCCATTTCACGTGAACGAGCATCATTTGTCGGAACTTTTCGCTATTCACTACTCGGTGGGAGACATCACACATTTATCAAAACTCACATTATGTTCTATATTTATATCTATACGAGTTGTTTTAGTCAGGGGTCGCTGCATTCGTTATTTAAATCAAAATGACTTGACGGACAAATTACAGACTGTTTTTTTTTAAATAGTCTAATCTGTTTTTAACATGTAGATTAGATTATAATTTGCCAAAAGTATACAAAATGGGAAAGGTTGACAAAATAAATTGCAGCTGACGCCATCATAGATGTCTCTGGTGGTGTGTTATCCGGAAACAAACGAAATAATGCATAGGTATAGGAAAAATTCTTAAATCTATATTACTTTAAGTAATCAATCATCAAGCCCGCTCTGAACTTAAGGAGTATGTCTGCGCATTGTACAATATGATTTTGTAGTACAAAATAGTAAGCAGCTTACCCAGTAATGAATTAATAGTTTACTTCAGGAATTTATGTCTGCGTTCCTCTCCTTTTTTTTACGTGGGAAATCCTCATGGATACTTTCACACCACGGGGAGGCGCGAAGGTTATGTCGGACTCTTACCGACTAAAAGCCCACGGCGTTCCACCTCTACGCCTGAAAACTGGGCTACGGGAATTTACCTACGGCAATCTCCACTGCCAGCGACATCTCTAAACCTCCACTCAGGGAAAAGTAAATCCCTATACATTTTTCACACGGCACATCGTCCACCTTGAGGACAGCTCTCTATCGGGCAATAGACTCCCCGTGTCTATCACCCGGAACTCATCATCAGGGAGAGAGGCGCCGGTCGTAGGCAAGCCGCCTGCGCCCTGTTATGCGGCGAATCAGTTGCGCCTCTGGGTCATCTTCTCTCGCCCGTTCCGCTTCTTCCTTCTGTGACATAACGAGGATCTATCGCTGTGAGCCATGGCATTGACAACGGCATGCAGAGAGAGGTCCTGGCCTCCTACATCAGATAAATTTGCCCGTAGAGCAGCCCATCTTGGACACTCGGCCAATGTGTGCTGCGCAGTGTCAGAGACACAACCGTACTCGTGGCATTCTTCAGTGGGCTCTCGATCAACCACCCGAGACAGGTATCTCCCAAAGCAGCCATGTCCCTAAAGAGGGCAAGGGCAAGTGAAAGCCGGAAAATAAGCTGTCCGTGATTTCTTCTAACCCACTGATCTAGAATGGGCTTAATCGCTTCTATGGTTTTATGACCAGCACTGGGCATTTTGGATCTCTCTCTCCAATGGTACAGGAGTTCCGCCCGAGCTAACCGCCGCCACCGGCAAAGCTCTTCTGGAAGAATTTGTAGGTTTATTTTCTTCCTTTCTCCAATAGCAAGGCACGCTAACAGCTGTGCCTCCAAGTACAATGGTGGGGTTCCTGCCAGGACGCAAGCAGCTTCACTTGAAATTGTGCGATAACCCTGATCGCCCTTATTGCCATGATCCTTTCCGGTCGGTGAAATAACAGCTGCGTTCCTCTCCTAGAACAAGGGATATATTATACATTCATTATATAACATGGTATGGAGTCTAACAATAGTTAAAAAAGAGTAGCAAGCAATGACGCATGCATTTATCGTTTACTCCAAACTTATTACATTTACAGCATAACCTCAAATACTAGGATGAATTAAGTTTTTACGATGTTAAAATCTTTAATTATTGTTAAATTTTAATATTTTTCTTCAATTTGACTGCAATATGAAACAGCTTAACATGTCATTGTAGTTACAATAAATTATTTTTGTTACTTTCCCATACAAAAATGCAATCTTTTTGTACCATGTATGGTGGCGCCACGTTGACACTTGCCTTCCCTACTACACACAATTTGTTCAAACAAGGAGGGCGTATAGTATTTAAACTGTCCCTAAGTAATTTTAATATTATGAGCGTATGAATAAGTGAATTTCCTTTTTATATAGAAATTGTGATATTTATAATTTATTATAGTATTTTATGACTACCAGGGGTGTAAATACGTACATTTATTACTTGAAAGGGAAAACTATATCTTCATAAAGCCTTGATGTTCGTATAGATTAATATAATATGCCACGCCTAACAATATCGCTCATAAATCACTTATTGAGTGTCATGAAACTTTATTAATAGTCAAACGAACTTACCTGTACGTGAAGTTCGACGGTAATTAACTTGTTAGTCACAATATTTAGAACACTGATCATTCTCACATTTTGCATTATATTATATACCACTCGATTCTTATTCTTATTTCTGTACTAACGAACATATAGTCTACAACATGACATTAGACAGTTTGTAATATTTCCACAAAATACACTTTTCTTTATTTATTATTTTTTTTGTTTATCTCCACAAAGTAGTGAATGACCAAAATCTCAATTTTTTATCTATTTTAATATGCACAGGGTTTCTTTACAAATTTCTATGTATTTTCTGCATGCATATATTTCTGTCTTTTCTATCAAAATGAATGTTTCTTTATATATGCTTGTTCTGTATGCGTTACTAAACTGTTGGTCTGATTGTTGTGAACCATTTGTGACGTGGTCCAAACGTGCGACATCACTCTGAACTAGTACCAGTTTCCATTCATCGGTGGGTGGTGGGCGATTTTTTTTGTATATATATATATAATAGTGTTTTTTAAAGCATATTTCGTATTAGCGATCGCCTGCGGTTTCGACCGCGTAGTTTCCGTCCGTGGGGGAATATCAGGATTAATGGCTGGCTGGCAATAGGCTGGCTATCAAATACAAAAAGAGTTTTTACAGTCCGACTAGTTAGTTCAATAGAGATTTTCTGGAACAAACAAACAGACAGACGGAAAGATAGACGGGCTAAAAATTTCAATTTTTTTTATAATTACGGTATATAGTTTTGCTATAAATTTAGTGAAATTACTTAAATATATAAATTGGTTGCGTCAATTTTATTGATTTGTATCGGATTATAAATATTGAAGTTAAATTATCACGCTGTTTCGTTTTGAGCTAGTAACACTTAGCTGGATACTAGCTCTGCCCCGCAGTTCCATCCAGTTTTATGATTTATTGCAATAGTATTAGTAAATGCTTCAACTAAACGCATGCTGCAACTTTGTGATATTATATGAGGAGAAGATTGGACGGAAATATATTACAATTTCGCAATATTTCATAAAAGTAGCATGTTAGTTCGTAAGTTCTAAAACGAATATTTTTTCATGTAAGAAATAAGATAAAACGGTATGTTTATCAGAAAAAATGAAAAAAATTGATTGATTGAATTGATCACTTTTGACGGCCTCTGTGGCGCAGTGGTATTAGCTGTGGCTTTATAAGTCGGAGGTCCTGGGTTCGATTCCCGGCGGGGTAGATTTTTCTTAATTTGACTTGGACTGGCTGGTGGGAGGCTTTCGCCGTGGGTACCACCCTACCGGCAAATATTACCGCCAAGCGATTTAGCGATCCGGTACGATGTCACGTAGAAACCGAAAAGGATTTGATCCTACTCAAGTTAGCCCGCTTCCATCTAGAATCGCACTTAACATCAGGTGTGATGGCAGTCAAGGGCCAACTTGTAGTAGATAAAAAAAAAACATCAAGTCAGTAAAAAGGAATGTGTCAAGTTCAAGTTACTTAATAGCACAAATAACTGTAAAGAAATAACTTCAAACGATACTGCGGTAATCTATTTAATCATCTTTGTTATACAGGGCGTCCCACGGCTGTACCACATGGAGGGAAAGTACCTTAATTATTATAGATGGAATCATTTACATTTTACTGAATCCGGGTTCGAATCCGGTTCAACCAGGCAATTATTTAAAAATATATGAATGCAGTTTGATTTGTTTTTAAAAATAAAATAAAGTCTTCTTTCACTAAAATGTTCCATCTACAATAATTAAGGTACTTTCTCTCCATGTGGCATAGCCGTAGGACATCCTGTATACTATGAGGCGATTTACTTTTCTGTCCCTCTTTGTGTATATGTGAAAATAAAAAAATAGTACAGAAAGAAGTATTTTTTTGCGCTTCAGAAGGAATTCCTTACTCCACAATTATTTTAGGAATGGTTTTTAAATAGTTTACAAGGCAGTTAATTTTTTTTATAAATACTGTATTTAAATTTTGGATTTGATATCTCTGTTAGTTGTCAGAATCACTTTTAAAAAGTGTATGTTGGGTCAGTTATTTACATGTTGCTACATAACAGGTTGAAGGTTCTAGGTTTGATTCTTGGTTGGTTCAGTATAGTTATAACTTCTAAATAAGCTCAGGTTTAGTTAATCTTTTTTTTTGTAGGTATATATTATAGTTAATGCTTGACGAGTGTAATTTACCACTAAGCAGTGATATGTTCCGTAAAGCATTACCCAATTATTTTTCCATTAAACATAGTATGATTGCAACATAGCAGTATTGCGAAAAGTGAGATCGCAGCATGAACAGTTTCTTTCGATAATTCAAACGAAGTTAAGCACATTTGAGACTATGACCACGGTAATAATATAATGTATACAGTATTCCAAGTTCATACAAGCGGACGAAGCGCGAGCTATACCTACGCGCCTCGATTTCGGTATGCGCTCGTCATGCATACAGCCTCGGCTGTGCAACAGTGACGAAACTAAATGGAAACACAAAGTAGGCAAATGTAATTAAAATGCTGGTGGCGACAGCCCTAGCATGTTTACGTACCGTGCGGCTGTAGGTGTTAAAATTCAAAGATAGGCCGAGTTACAGTTATTTTAATACTGTATACATTATAATATATTACCGTGAAATGACTAACGTGAAGCAATGTGATTATTCAGTATGTAACGCTTTTAGCTAATTTTATATTCTTTCTGTACCAGGTTCGGCAAGGCGGTAAAAATGTCAAGTCTGCTGTGAGGGGGCTGAAGAACAAAATACCCAAAACTGGCTCCAGACCTTCCTCAATAAACACTACAGACGACAGCAGGTATATCTCACTTTAACTGAAACAAATACACATATTTATATGTTTCACTGAACAAGGCCCATTCTGACCATGTACAAGTGGCCTATGGCCTCTACAACCTCCTGGTGAGCTCGCGCACCGCTAAGGGTTAGCTGGTCGATCTTCAATATCGTTGCGTGTCCGCTAGTATCTAGAGCCTTCAGTGGACTGCCCTCTGTTCCGTGTAATGTCTCGCTGGGCAGTCGCTAGAAGCAGTCGGGTGGAAGCCAGTCCACTCCATTCAGTTCAGCCTTCGTATCTTCGGCGGTCTTGAGGTTGTCTACTTGGTCGGTTGCCGAGTAGTGACATCTTCAGTGCTGAGGCGCAGGCAGAGGCTGCTGTGGTTGTTTGTATAGCACCTGTGTGAGGTTGAGGTTGTATGTAATGGTAATGGATTCCCCTAATCCAAGGTTATCATGCGGCTCCGCGACGCCAGTGTCCTCGGACTCGTCGGACTCGACCCCCTGCCGGGACGCGCCCCGCGAGCCGCCCCCCGCCCTGCCGCTGGACCTTCTCACCGAGATGGAGTTCCTCCTGAACAAGCGCCGCGACAGCCTGCCCTCGCACAGCCCCCACGAGGAGCTCAGCCTCGCCGACAGATCCGTGAGTTGACCCTCGGTGGCCCACACATTACATATTACGAGGCAATGGAAATGACGTGATCTTTTAGATGACACACAAAAAAGGGGCGAGGGGTCTATGGGAAAGTGTACTTAGATATTTTCCATATAAGGAACGTAGATAGCTTTATAACTTAAGTGTCAGGAAAATGTCATGTTACATCTTGTTCAAACAAGCTGCCATTCGCTTAGAGTGCGTATCTAACATCGTACCGAAGATTCAATAGATACTTGATCTAGTATACCGAAAAAGTTTGGTGCGAGAATTACGTCTATCGCAATTATAGTATCGAGTTAAAAGAAATACATAGTTATAAAAGACATGCATCAAGGCCATATATCTGGAGATGATATTCGTCTTTGTAAAAGGTCACGTAATTCCTATTGCATTAATAGATTTCTATAGCCAAGACTGTTATATTACTAAAATTAGCTTTTTGGGGCCGTAGTGTTAATTGTAGAGCGTGTTCAAATGTGTTTCTACCGTCGCTCTATGACATTTAACTGTTGGTAAAATGTCATAGAGCAACGTTATGTTGTTTATTTTTTAAAGCTTTAGTAAGGTCTTTGTGTATGTGACTGAGTTTTTTTTTTAGTTAAGATAGGTCTTTTAGTTGCGTACTCTAATACCTACATTGAAATTTCTAAAGTTAATTGACATAGCTATTACATTGATATTATAGCATCAATTTGGAAATATCATTCTTGAAAAAATGATTTTAAAGAATAAAAGGAAGATCTAATGTTATTTAATAGTTGTAAATATAATATCTTTAATATTTAGAATTCATAATAATTAACGAAAATTGTATATATTTTACAATTATAGTTAAACATCCACCGCATTAGATTATCATTAATTGCAGTTGTCTTCGTCACAGCTTTCAAGTTAATTTAATGCCGAGTCGCACCGATAGATGTCTCATATCAACAAAGCTAAAACGTAATAGATTTAACATCCATTATTCAATTTTCATGCAAATATATATACTACTAGCGGACCCGGCAAACGTTGTTTTGCATTAAAAATTAAAAAAACATTTAGATGAAAATTAGATAGTAGCCGATTCTCAGACCTGCTGAATACGCATACAAAATTTGGTAAAAATCGGTTTCCGAGGAGTACGGTAACTAACATTGTGACAGGGAAATTTTATATATTAGATAATATAATTAGTCGACCATAAAGTTTAGCGACCATGCCATGACCGGTACGTCAGTATGTCAGTTATATGTTGTTTATAGTGAATACAGGCAGTTTAAAATAATAATGTATCATAATTTAAATTTGAACATATTTATATTTGTTAATATAGATGAATCATATTTTAATTATTTTATCGCCGGTTTCTATAAAAATCGAACTACTATATATATTAACAAGTTTTTACATAATTTTAGTAAATAGAAGTAATAAGTTGTAACACATATATAAATTATTGTCACCAATCACTTCTACACTTTACTGTGTATCATGTCACACTTATATAATAGCAAAAGTTTGTGTGTGTATGTTCGTTGCTCCTTTACGCCGCAACTATTGACACGATTTGGCTGAAATTTAAAACGATATAATAGGCTTTCAATCCCGATATACCCAGAAGATCTATTAAGCTAATTGTTTATAAAAGAACGCAAAATGTCATGTCGAAATACTCATCATTTATCCTCAAGTAAGCGTTATATAAGCATTTTTGAAAGGACATTTCTCGATAGTTATAATAATAAATTAGTTCAGTAAATGCAAGCCAAGTTATCACCTTGCTATATATACTTATTACATTTGATTTATAGAAACTGGTGGTAAAATTAGTGAATAAACCAGCAATAACACATTGTCACGTAGTATTCCGGTCATGGCACGATCCTGTGCTGGTCCCGTGTGTAACAGGGAGCTTTATATACTCTGTTTGTATCATAAAGATGATATATAGAGTTGAACGTGTCATGTTGTGGGCCTCTGTGTTTTGACGTGTTTATTTTTCATAATAATTCATAAGACATTAGTTTGTATGTTGATATGATAGCACTACTTTTATAGATCTCAGTTTAGTATAGCTTAGAATTATTGTACCAACGTTTAGGAAATGTTCAGTTACGCACACCACTTGTCTACTTGCACACAAGTGCGTTCGCATGCTCAGGTTTTACTTGTGAATAAAAAGCTGTTCACAGATTATTTTAATTTTTGTAACTCTAAAAGTTGATTAGATTGTTAGAGTATGGATAGTTGTAAAAAAATATAGTAGCATAGATTGTGTGTAGTGTTGCAAATGTCTTGTTTTGAAACAAATTGGGTTAGTAGTGTACAGGTTGCACCTTTCTTTTGTGCTTATAACAGTTCGTCGCTTTATTATTTTTTATTTTGTAGGCGCTCCTGTTACTACCTATCTCCTTACTAACTACTTACCTTCTGTATATATATCCTTACTGGCTGATTCATAAACGCACAGTTAACTAATGCGCTGAAATTCTTTAATGCCCTTTTTGATGAAACGGGGGTGTACGCATACACCAATATTCACGCGGATTTGTTGTGTCCGCGCAGGGCTATTGTCACCATTATTACTTTTGTATATGTTATCAATTTTCAATCAATTGTTAGAAGCAGCAATCGACGCAATTGTTACAGGCACGAACGATACATCAAAAGTTACGAGGGTGCAGCTTGACATTATTAAATCATCTCACATTACGATATCAAAGAGGCATTTCTTCTCCTTTGACATTTTAGTAGGTTTCAGTGTTAGCTTACCGGGTACACCGCACCGACGCGCCGCCTGTGCAGTCTCTGCACTTAGGGGCACCGTGGCACATTATCAAATTTTTATTTGCAGAAAACACTGTCACCCTTCCCCCCGCCCCGGCTACCCGCTCGTCCCGTACCCCCCGTCCGCTACCCGATCGTATCGACGAGGAAACTGGTCGATATATCCGACGCGCCCGCGCCGCCCCCGCGAGCCCACCCGGCGCCGTCCTCCGCCCACTTCGTGACCGACGTCACGAGGACCGACGGCGTCGCGGCCGACGACTTCCGCACGAGCACGATTCGGTTCACGGAGGGAGGCGACAAGGCCCAGCTCAAGCTGACGCTCTCGTCCAACCGAAGGTCGGCCCCCCCTAACGGTTCCGCGATAAAGCCCGCGCCGGTCGGGCCCCCGCCCGGCAGGCCTCCGCCCGTCGGGCCCCCGCCCGGCAGGCCGCGCCCGCTCTACAAGAGCACCACGCAAGAGGTAATTTTGATATGCGCTATTGTTGTTCTATCCATTCTGTATGTTTACGTAAAGAATACGATTGCATATTACATCTTATAGACTTGAACACTCGAAGAGTGGAATGCGTTTGCACTAACATTGATACGGAACGAAGCATAATAATTCATAATACAAGTAATATGTATATTTATTTCAAACCATTTAATTTATAATTAATTATATAATAATTTTACCTCTAACCATTCGCTACGACCTTCATTCCTTTGATCTACCGTCCTCCTTGAGATGCTAAATAATTAATATATTTAAATTGTTTAAAAATATCGGTGTCAGAGGTTCCATTGAATTCATTAATCGTACTAATGCATAAACTAAAATGATATATAATATCGCTCAGTATGAGGCTCATTGAACGAATAAAGTATACAGGTATGTTGAGATTACGAGCAGTATTAGCTAGACGACATTCACCACTGTCCGCCATTGCGTATAAGTTACGATCGCCTGTGTCACTCGCTTATACAACTTATCATTTTGCGTTGGAATGTTTGTTCACGTTGTATATGTTCTTTTTATTACTTTTCTGTGTTCCCACTAGCTGCGTGTATCATATATAGTTACTATTCATTATAAAATAACAAGTCTTGCCGCTTCTGATTTCTTTCAATAGAAATAATAGGTTAAAAAACACAATACGTTTTAAAACTACAGACCGTGGAATAATAAAAAAATCTATATTAGGCTTAAGTTACGTGGGTTACACGTAAAAGGACACGTTAGTAACTGTGTTAGTTGTAGCAGTGTTACAGTTATTAACGGCTTAAACATATTCCTGATTGAATATATCCTTGAATGTTCTAACATTGTTATGTGTAGTAGGACGTACTATTGTACTCGCCGGCAGGGAAGTACTGCTACTGCTTAAATATGAAAATAAGGTTATACTTTATTAACTGTCTAGTTGTAGATCGGGTGGTTAGTTCTAAACAAACAATATAAAAACTAATTTGAATAAAATCACAATCAATTAGTATTTGTATGAATCATCATTATCAGTATGTTGCAGGCCTCCCTCCTTATAGAAGAGGAGATATTTATTTAGAGAATGAAACCAGGTAAATACAAATCGCATAATATATTTTAGCATAATATAGTGTATATAATGCTATAACAAATATCGCATAATATAATATAGTTAGTTCTACGGTAACATCGTGCGGGTGCCAGATCTATCGACTGAATAATTTAAAAAGCATAACAGTATCTTTGCTGATATTTTCCTATAAAAAAAGTGTTAAAGACGAAAAATATAAGATAAAATTTTCGTGTTGAATCACATTATTATCACTGTTCAAACAGGTGCTTTAGTTATATTTATTAGAGGCTTTAAAAATTAAGTGGCTTCTACGCTTTTGTGAGAATTGATGGCGGGATTACGTGCGATATTTGATGTTTGAACATACGGTGGGAGTCATCGTTCATGTTTTCTTTTATAGTTCTTTCTTTGAATCGTATTATGTATTGTGCATCTGTTGCATATTGGCTACTACTCAAACTGTGCCGCTTTTACTTGCGATTAATAATTATCCTAATTTGACGGCCTCCGTGATGCAGCAGTATGCGAGGTGGATTTATAAGACGGAGGTCCTGGGTTTGATCCCGGCGGGGCAGATTAAGATTTTCTTTATCTGTATTGGTCTGGCTAGAGGAAGGTTTTAGCCGTGGCGCAGTGGCTAGTTATCACTCTACCGAGAAAGATGTACTGTCAAGCGATTTAGCGTTCCGGTACGATGTCGAGTAGAAACCGAAAGGAGTGTGGATTGCATCCTACTCCTAGCCCGCTTCCATCTTAAATATCATCATCACTTAACATCAAGTGTGATAGCAGTCAAAGACCAACTTGTACCAGATATAAATCAAAATCTTGTATGTGTAATGTTAGAAAGCTTACGATCTTGCTCATGATGGGTTCAAGACAGAAGTAATTTTTCTATTCAAACAGACCAAAAAAGTTAAAAACAAACAAAAATAATATTGACATTTAGTCGTTTTTTATAAAATGTCATCGGCGTAAATATTTTTTATAAATTATAATGTTAAACGTTCTGATCTCAATCAAACTACGAGTAACCTAGAACGCAGCAGACAACATCGTTCAAGCGTTCTAGGTGCGGCGTAGAGCATGCGTAGGCGACAAGACACGCTTGTTATTGATACGAGTAAAAATACTTGGTTTGTATCGCGCAAACTACTTCTTAACTTAGTATACCTTAAAACCATAAATAGCGTGGCAAGAAAACAATACTAGTTAACCAACATATTGACCTTTATATTGACTAATAAAGAAGCGGCACGACTTGACTTAAACGATTTGGTGCGTGTAGTATGGTTCCTAAACAGCGAGCTAGTGGCGACGCGCACGTGTTGTTATGTGTATGTGTGTGTATGTGTATATACTTGCTACTGTAAGACTGCACAAAGTGTAGTAGTAGGAGCATGTGTGCACTCAGTATTACGTGTAAGTACAGTTGATTGCGTTTAATGATCGAGACGAGTTCAAACAAGTTCGCAGGGCGCGGGCAGAGGTTGTTTGCTCGACGTTTGACTCTAACGCCCTTTCGTATCGAGCTTTAGTCTCTACATATCAATTTAGATTGTACTGAAAGTTTAACAGTAAATAAACGTAACATATCGCTTCATATGCTGAAATATAATGAAATAATTGCTATATTATAAATGAGTTTAATATGAAAAGTGTTAAGAATGTATGTTTATAGCAAATGTTGTTCAATATAAGAATATTGAAGAAATATGTTTTGCTCACTTTATACAGTAAAGTTAATATACATAAGACATATATAGATATATATTTTTCTACCGTATTGTAATATTGAACTTGTGAGTCGCACATTGATTAGTTATATTTGAAAATTATTTTGTTGACATACCTGAATTATATCTTACAATAAAATTTGTATGAAAATGTTACATAACTTTTTTTTGTCAATTAATTCCACTAAGAAAGTACTAAATACCCTTTTCTGAATGATCCTAGTTTTGCAACATTTCTCCACGTACCGTATTCATTCTCATCATAACTAAAATTAGAAAAAAAATTAACAGCCTTCAAGGATATATTTTAGAAAACTATATAACCGATTTAAATTTAATATTTTTTTACATGTTAAATGTATAATTTCATTAAAATTTGTAAGAAAAGTTTTTGATTTCTACGTACGAGTAAACGTAAATGGCATATTGTTGACGCTAATTCCGTTGCTAGACGCTAGTTTATAATGTTTCTTATACCTATGTCATTGTATATTTGTTTGATGAGTTTGTGTGTCTACCCTCAATACCATTTTCTTTATAACCAGCAACTGGTGTCACGTTTTCTATTTTAAAAGCCTCGAGTTTGTTTTTTTGTACGCGAACTGGTCTCATGGAGTAAGTCCGCATATCTTGCACAACGCGACGGCATTTGACATTATTTGATACAAATAACAAACTGATTAACAGATAAAGATACCATGTGCTATCCATTGTTATTTGATCAAATTGAATGTTCGAATTAATGAACCTAGGGCTCTTAGACTTCGGGCGACGAAATACGGAGCTTTTTAATCTTCTAAGATTTCCGCATCACTGTAACCTTTACTATGGCCTAGACTTGCAGTGGACTTGTAGTTGGCCTTAAAAAGAAAAAGGATTTCGCCGTGGCTAGTTACCACCCTACCGACAAAGACGTACCGCCAAGTGACTTAGCGTTCCGGTACGATGTCGCGTAGATACCGAAAGGGGTGTGGATTTTAATCCTACACCTAACACGTAAGCCCGCTTCCATCTTAGACTGCATCATCACTTAACATCAGGTGTGATAGCAGTCAAGGGCCAACTTGTAATCGATAAAAAAAAACGTTACTATTCTATTTCAAATATATGTAATATGTCGTAAGTAATTGGCCAGAAAAGTTTGACTACACGAGCTTAATACGTAATACGTATTTATATTAACTCCAACTCCAGTGTTTGAAACGTATTTATATAAACTCCATTGGCTAGTTAGTGTACTAAACGACTCGAGGCTCTTTTTGTTTGTACTTCTTTTTTGTTTTTTATACAATTAGTTGAAACTAAACCAGGGCTACAATCAGAGTGGTTTGTGCCCAAAAAGCTTTATTCACAATTGAATATTAACAAAAATATAGTATCCAATTATTGCTTCCTCAGCATTGCCTTACTGAAATGTAATCCGCCTAACTCCATGGGGCTTGATTAAAAACGCACATAATGCCATAAATTAGTCTAGATTTTTTAATTGAACTAATTATTTTATTAAGTTAATTTATATTTTTGTTGTTATATTTAGTACAGTTGTCATTCTGGTTAAAGTACCATTACACGCTAGTACGAAGAAACTAATCGTGCGATTGAATTTCGCACTTGACCGTTTTGTTTACAGACACTGTCAAATTACTTGACATGGGAAATAAGAAACGGAGAGAGTATTTATTTTTGACAGGCATATATCGTTTGTTAAATTTTAAAACCGTCCTACGCCGGGGTTGCCATACTTTGGTAAGTCTTTTAAGATTTCAAATTTACATGCAGTTAAAAACGGATGTTTTATTTCCGAATTTAGTTTATTTACTATAATTTGTTTTTTACGTGTTGAGCACGATTCTGATGAAGCGCAGTGTCATCCGTTGATCATCCGTTGATGTATTGATGTAGTGCCTTGAGTGATATAACTACATATGTATTATTTATTTAGTTTGAAAAGAAAATTGTAAGACAACAGAGAGAATAATGTTCTCCTCTTTACACACTGCTAGGATTTGTGTTGGAACTTGTGAATTTGTGAACAATAGGTTTAAGCAAACTAAAACTAAGAATCAATTTAGTTTAGTTTACATTTTAAAAAACGCTTTGACGAGCAATTCTTGTATATAATCTGATTATCGGAAATGGCTCCAACGATTTTCATGACATTTTGTATGCAGGGGGTTTTGGAGGCGATTAATCGATCTAGCTAGGTTTCAACCTTGAGGAATCATTTATTTTACAAACGGTTTGCTGATATCACTGAATATATATTAGTTAATGATGACATTTAGAAGCAGTATTTAGTTTCTCAAATATATATTTTGACATATTCGTATATTAATAGACTAGTGTATGTCTGTCTGTCTCGGGAACAAGTGATATTTCGATGCGCTGCGCTGAACTATTGAATCCTACTTACACGTTTTATATTAATTTAATGTTTTCATGGAAATGGTTAGTTATGGTTTTCACATTAACTTGTACAAAGTTAAGCGAAGATAATTAGTCTAACTAGCAACCAGTATATTATATAGTGTTAGTTTGAAGTAGGTATGTTATGTAAACCTTTACCAACAGACACAGTTAGTATTCTTTGTTCCGTCACTGGTCATCGGTACTACGGGAAAGTTGCACAATTAGGATCGCGATTCGCATCGTACGGTCTAAAAGACGCAATCTTTTTTCAGTCGTGTGATTCGGATCTGATAAAACTGGACGATTCACCGAACCTCGAGGATTTCGATCCCCTCAAATATCGGGATAAGAAGGATAAATCCGGTCCCGCTAAGACGTCGACGGACAGCGCGCTGCTGCACGAGTACGGGCTGGACTTCAGTCGGTTCGGCCTGTCGGAGTCCTCGGCCGGCTCGAGCGCGCAGCCCGAGCCCTCCGGCGTTCCGAAGGGATGGACCACGTTCAATTAGAGATATAGCAACTATCCACCTTGTTCGACTAGAAAGCGGCTTTCTAATGCTATTCTCTAAATATCTCACACCTGTGTGTTTTAGCGCCAACGATGCCGCCACATGTAAATTTCAAATATTTTTATCATTTAAAGTTTCATTTTAGTCAGTAGTTATAGTTCAGAGTAATAATTTCATTAGGGTATTTTGAATTAGGTGTTACCGTAATTCGTGAATTGCCGGACAAGTTGAGTTTGCCCTCTTTATTGTAATCTACATACATGGACATAAGTCGCGTATTAATTTTGAATAACAACGCCTTCTTTCGACGGCCCCCGTGGCGCAGTAGTATGCGTAATGGATTTATAAGACGGAGGTCCTGGTTCGATTCCCGGCTGGGCCGATTAGGATTTTCTAAATTGGTCCATGTCTGGCGGGTTTCGAAAATCACACTGTCAAGTTTTAACTCAAAATGTCTTTATTTAATGAAAACTTCATGATAGCAAGCCAGGTCATATTTATTATCATCGTCTTACATTATCATTTAAAAATAACTATAGCAAATTACTGAAGCAGCGCCTTTTTTTACACTACAATATGATTTTTGAAAAAACTTGCGTTTTAAATTAAATTTGAACTTATTGAGAGACATACTAGCGATTTAATTTTAAATTTATTATAAAAACGTACGCAATTCCTTACAGAGTAGTACTCCTGGTGTCTGAGTATCACTTGTTACCTAAACACCTACAACTCAAAAGTGTATAGAGGTCTTCTAGTCCATCTCTTCGCATCTTAGATCTCATTGCTACCTAAGATGTACGATTGTACTCAGTATTAAGCTCCATTCACATCGTGCTAAGTCGAAGACAGTTTGCTGATTCATGCGATCAGTTGTAAAACGAGTGATTGAACCATATCACGAATTATTAACGTATAATTGTCTTAACTAAAAATTGCCTATATTCATTATATATTTTTTGCGTTTTAGGCACGTGACAACAAGTCGAGCTCTATGTACTATAATGAAATAGAGGTAGAGCTTAGAGCGACATAAGAAAAAGTCAGTCGGTTGATTTTACAAATATTTTCCCCTCTATTGTCTAACTGAAATTCTTTTATACTTTAACCACGGCATCATTGCGTCTAAAATACACAAGTGTTAATTTACCGAAATAATTATATAACAATAATTTATCGTAATAATTTTATATCTTTTAATCTTAATGTCAGTTGGCTGTGAGTGTCAATATTTAGCAAGCTTATATATGGATGGTGTGTGGCCAGAGGCGCAGATAACACACTGCGCTGTGATCTTGCGGTGCGTTATTGCAGTTGTACTCGTAGACTCAAATATGAACGTCCCATCAATGCTTACGAGGGATGCACATCAATTAGATCATCATTTTTACTTTAGTTAGGTAAAATGCAATTTGGTCGAGCGAAATGCCATCCGTAGGTAAGCTCGCTTACGGGCTGTTTCTATAAACGATTTATCACTTCTGTAAAATTATAGTGTTTTAAATATCAAATATTGTATTATACTTTTGACAAATAACAATAAAGCTCGATTATAGAAACTAGCCATTAGGATATAGGCGGTTTCTTCATAATTCGATATGCAATTTGATAGTATATTAAAAAACCGCTAAAAAGTTTCTAGATTAAGGGTCTTAACACAAAATTGTGGATGGATGAAATGCGAATTCGCGTCAGGAAATTGTGATACGATATAATTTTTTGCAGCAAACCGATTTGCATGTGACGCGTCATAGCACACCACGTTACAATACTATGTTTCTGCCTTTACTGTATGCGCAATGCGAAACAATACCCCGCGTATTTTAGATCGAAGTATCGACGTAGTTTTGTGTTTGGACTCTCGTATGTTAATTATTTTGCGAAGTGTATAACTAAAATCTATTCAATATCTTCAGATACCAGACGTAAATACGGCTGTTCTTAGCAACGAAGGAACAAACAAAATATATCTATCTCTTTCTATCTTATTTGCTTGCTATCTGCTGCACTGCTCACGACTTCAAAACTCGGGGTGAAAACAGTTCATTGTCGTAAACATTTGGACGGCTATTTGATTTTAGATTTCAGTGTCCTGAAGTTCTCGGAGTAATACATAAATTTCGTTCTCTGTTACTAGTACTCCTTGTTATTATTTTCGTAATTGAACTATTATAACGGTATAAAATTTAATAGAACTTAAATAGTAATAGCCTTACATCAGTTTTTTTATTACTTGGTTATAAACTAGGTTAAAGAAATGACATACTTACACTGAAATTTTAGAATGAGTCTGACTGACCATTGAGTTCTTGGGAGTGCAAAAATACAAATTTGTATGAATACAAAACATTTGTACTTATACATAAGGTATAAGGCGTTATTTACTTGTGGCGTTACATGCTATTAAAGATATCTCTGTCTATTGAGAAATATTATAACCCTTAATACTTTTGTTATTTAATCGCTTTGATTAGTTTTTTCATAACCTTATTTCTAACTAAATCTACTTTCAAGATGTCATTTAAAAAATTCAAATACCGTATTATAAAAAAAGTAAATTTATTTTACATTAAAAAATTAGTCTCAGTAAAAAAGGTTACACAACCCTTCATAAGCGAATGACCTTGCAGTCGGTTTGTTTACGTCTGGTCTCGCTTCTCCTTGAATGGACTATAGATATGTTATCGTATACTGTACATATTGTTATATTATTGAACATATCACTCTAAGCTGTATATTTCGTCGACTTTGTATTTTATTTTACGAATATAATATAAATATTGTATAGATTATTTGTTCTGCGTTGTTGGAACTTCCTTTACGTCGTTGTTTTTTTGTTATTTTACTGTGATGTACACGTTTTGACTCGTTAAACTCGAATTGGAATGGATTATTTGCTTTAAGCTATGTTTTATACTTTCGGGAAACGTGTGATTTTTTTATAAATTTTAGAGTGGCACTCCCATCGGATATTTTTTGGTTTTACAACGTTGAATTTTAGCCGCTCAAATATATATATTTTACCCTGTCTTACACATTATTGCTTCATTACCTGACAACGCACGAGAATATACTTTCCTACAGTCTTGTTTTTAATTAATTCATTGAATACACTTGTACATTGCAGTATCTCGATTATTGTTGCATCGAGAAACTATGTTTTATCGTGATTTAAAGCAATAAAATTATATTTATAAATATAATGAATTAAATTAATAAATGTTTACGCGCTAAATTACCTTCGTATGAAACGGTATGCTGTGAGCTGCTAGAATGTGATGATGATGAATTAGAAAAAATATTTACTCTGAATTTTCATTGAAATTAGATGAGATTATATTCTTTTCAGACATAAAGCACAGCTTAAAGCGTAACAGAACTACTTAATTATGGTAGTTGTGTATTTCGTCACTCGGCCGTGCGCCTTGTTAACTTGCGAGTAAGTTGCCAACATCTAAATAGTTTTATTTATAGTAACTTGTTTATACATAGATTAAAGACAACTAGATAGAGCCCATAGCGTGTCCACTCGTGAGACAGCAAATCAGCCTTATTGACATGACATGTCAACATTTAAAGTACATCATAAAACGTTATGTTTTAAAATATCGTAAAATACGAAATATTACTTTATATAAGATAGTTAAGTAAACGCATAATACATGAAATTTGCTAAAAATAACATATCTAAGCTTTAAATCATCAATCAATGAAGTTTATGCTTACTTACGTATGAAACGTAATTTCTTCGATTTTCTGTTCGCTGCGACTGTTGCAGCCGAAAATATTACAACCCACCATAGCACGATAACGTTTAAATTAATATAGTAACCGCAAAGTTATATTATTTATCAGCAAATTTAATAAAAAGCTAATAATTGCTCAGATATGTCCCTTGTTTGTCACAAATTCCACTCTTGACAAATAATAAAAACGAACACGCTGAAAGGGACAAAAAATAATCTTGTATCACTTTCTAATAAAGGCCGAATGAAATAAGTCTGTCACGCTCTTGAACCTACAGCCGCGTTATGACTCCATCTAGTAGTCTTTAATCTATGGAATAGACAAATGTGAATAAAACATTCAAAAGTTTCACACTCAAACGATGCGTCAGTGCGTCGAACGTACGAATTGACGTTATCGTTGATACGCTCGACGTTTCTTTCCTCAGATGTGCAATGAATGTGCTACGCTTATATATTTGATGAACGTAATTTAACACGGAGTGTGTCTGTGCGGCGAATATCACCACACTACGACCATTGTGTGACCACCACTATTCTAAATTTTACCATGTAATGAAATTTACGCCTTTTTATATTTAATCAAAGTAATAAAATCGAAGTACAATTAGCTGTTTTTAGAGTATAAATATATTCTCTTGTATATTATTTTTTAATTATAATTAATTATTGTTGATAAATAATTAATGATATTAATAAAGTTCTATTTTTGTAAGGTGCTGTATTGAATGCGGAATTGTGGATATAAAACGAATTTGAGATTGTGTAAAATACTGAGCTTCCAGCGAAGTGGCAATTTTATGATGTTTCTTTGGATGGGTTGTACTTCCGGCATCGTCGCTGTTTTGAAACGTTCCTCTTGTTTTCTAATAATATCATTTCTCTTGGCTTCTTATGACATCATCGCAGAACCGTCATCGGAATTTTGTGTGAAAGAAGGCACTGAGATAGTTGTTCCCAAGGGCTAAAGATCTAAAGCGGTCAGCCTCTCTGAATTCCCGAATAGCCCAGTGTAGCCTCCAAGCCCAGTTCGTAGCAAATTATAACAAATCCAACTTTCGCTGACTTTAGAAAGAAATAATCACTTTTGCAGAACTTGCCTTATCTCTGAAATTGTGAAACAATCAGTCATAATACTAATATGATATGTATGTAAATAAAATAAAAATAACTTTTGTCATCATTTAGAATTGTCAACAGGGAAATTTATAGATCAATTTTCGCCTAAAAAGACGTATCGGAACAATCTGCAATTAGTGGAGCAATCTCCTATAGACCAAATATAATCGACAATTGTTTCAGCAATAATGTTCTCAACTATTTCATATATTCCGTATAGCCGTCAGCAAATATTACCCATTAAATCCATTTTAAGTTTTATTTTCTATATCATTCATCGGTATAGCTATTATCTCGCTATCTTAAGGTCATCCTAGTTGATCGTGTAAGTGCACTTCAAAGCATTGTAATAGCCATATTGTCACTTTATTTTTATTATTAATATTCATACAAAACTAGCGAAAGATCCCGGAAGTATGTAGAGACAACGCAGTAACATACATCTACCAGCTGGATTATTAACCAATTTATCAACTCCCCCATTGAATATTAATTATATGTTCTACATTGCTGCTTCACTATATAATTCAAAAATTTCGTAGTTTAACTTAAATGGATATGACTATCTGTTTCATTTAAGAATATATAAAAACTCTAAATGCAATAAGTTCAATTTCATGTGACTTTACTATAATGGATTTTTATTTGCGTGGAGTTCTGACTTTCAACTGAAGTTTCTTAATGTTTTCATTGGAATACTTTGTAAGTAACTAAGAATGTTACTTAGATTGGCTTTAATTTGTATGTATTTAATTAAAAATTAGTACAGCCTTAATTTAATTTTCAAAAATGTATAAATTGTCAAATTCGATAGATGTGACGGGGGAAAATAAATAACAGTGCTAGTCACACCAGAGAAGAACATAGACGCAACAAACCTCTTTAACCAAAATAAAGAATTGTTCACGATGTTATTTTAGACTGTGCAAAACTTCATTATATTAAATTTAAAGCCAAACGCAAATTGCCGATCCTTGTGAACTAGAACAATACAATGTAAAAGATAAAAAACTATTTTGACTGTTCAATAAAACTATATCATACTTTTACTAATCATTAATTTATATCAATAACGAATGGTGATCAGGATCACCACGCCGATACTATTTTCATGATAATATCATTTATTTCCTTGATTATATCATGAAAATATATGTAATACTAATTAAAAATAAAATAAAAGTTAGATAATAAATAAATACATTAATTTCCAACCTTGGTACAAAAATGTAAATTAGAATTTAAAGTATGCAGTGTTTAAATTTTGCTTCAATAAATAATAAAATATTTATTTTAGATCATAAATAAATTATCACCTTACATTGACTTTTTATTTGTGTTTGTTTTTTGTTAAAAAGGTTTGTAACATTAGAAACGTGACATACAGAATTCCATGTATTTAAAAATTCGAATATAGTTGTTGTAGTAGCCTTATTGTCACTATTTTAATGTCAGCTAATATGTTATTGCGTTGGTTACGAATGATTGTAGGCAGCAGGATCATTATTAGGTAGATATATAATAGCTATAATCGCACTGTGCAACCGATATAACAACAAACAACATGTATCTGATGGCAGTAAAACCTAAATGCACTGATATGTCGATATCCCGCTATTTTTCTAAGTACTTTTTACAATATAAAATGAATCTATTATGGCAGTGTAAATGAAACTGTATATTCGTTCACTTCATTAATCAGATGGCCGCTGATAGGCGTTTTACGATTTTAAGCTAATCGTACATGCTTTACTAAAATCAGTTCACTTTACTTTTAATATCTGATTCTAATCCGAAAATCATATTTTCAGATTTAGTGGAAAATTTGATTTAATCCGTTCCAATCTGATTTTCAGATAGTCTAAAGCGACGGGTGGTTCGGCTCCTTGTCTTTTAGATCGTAAGCACAGCACAAACATTATACATATATCTACTCATATTGTGGTTAATTTGTTTAGTTTATTTCGTATATATATATATATATATATATATATTTTGAATTTGATTTGTGTTTTAGCTAGGTGGGATAGTTTATATACATTTAGAATTGTAGATGCTTTAATAATGCACAAATTAAATTATACATATTATATTGCGGATTGTTTTATTTTGTAATTTTTATTGTATTTACTTTTACAATTTTATTTTAAATAAAGAGATTATTACACGCGTAGACCATGAGTAATTATTAATAATAACAGGAGATATACTTGCATGTTTTATTGAGAATTTCAATTAAAATATTTTTTACCTATTTATGTTTAGTCGAGGTAATTTGGGAAAAGTATTTAATTTTTTTCCATTAAGCGAAGAATATTACTTTTAGCAGATGTAGGCTTTAAAAATGTTGGCGAAGAATGGGCACATCATGCCATCCAGAGTTTTCTAAGCAAGAGCGTCCTACCTTAGACCACATCTACAGTTACCATCGAGCGCGAGCTTACTTCTTATAAAAAAACTAGCAGTCTCCTGCGACTTCATCCGCGTGAAAACCTCTTAGGTACCCTTCTAATTTTAAAGACAGACTTTCATATAAAGTGTGCTCATTCCCTGCTCCCCCTCTCAATTTAATTTTTTTTATAGTTTCCCGTGAACCAATATCCTCCGTACCGTCCCTTGTACTAAAAATCTACATTTTTGTTAAACATTGTACGACATTTCAGTACATTAACATTAACAATATATGTTTATGGCAAGCTGACGGGTATAAATTGATATTAAATAGTATACTTCACTCTAGCCTTCAGAATAAACGAAAATAATTTTACAATCCGACACGCAGATCTAGAGATTAGCCCGTTTAAACAAACGAACAAACTCTTCCGTGTACTATATAGATATTTATATAGTAATCCATCACCGTATTAACGTTTCGATCATTAAAGCATATCGGTACCAAAATGCTGACCTCTATTCAGTACGTATAATATAACACGAAGGAGGTCAACTAAATTTGTACGCCATAGCGGCATTTTCGCGCTTTTTAGAAATTTTGTAATCTCTATCTCCGAAAAAATATAACTAATTAACATACCGTAAAAGACAAATCTCGATAATATCCTTAAGATTATTAGATAATTTATTTTGACGGATTTAATTTTAGGTGTAAAAATAATGACGTAAACGTAGGCGTATTAAATGATTTATTACAGAATTAAATGATTTATTACAGTGTCGCACTTTTTAGAAATTTTGTTATATCTCCGAAACTAAATAACTAATTAACATACTGTAAAAGGCAAATCTAATCTCTATAATATCCTTGTGATTACTAAATAATTTGTTTTGATAAGGATTTAATTTTAGTTGTATAAATGATGACGTAAATGTAAGCATATGAATTAAATGATTTTTTAAAACAAAAGTTATATATCTGTTAAAATATAATAGATATATGCTGTCGCGGACTTTTTTGCAGAACTTTTTAAGATGCATAAAGTCCCCATACATTGCTTTCAATCATTCTCAATACAGCGTACGCGCATAAAGCCGATTTAACAGATTTTTGATCAGATATAGCCGGTGAAAGATTTTTTGAAATCGGATCAGTAGTTCCAAAGATTAGCCCCGACAGATCTTTATTTACAAACTTACAAACTCTACCTTTTTATAACATTACTATAGAAGAAAAAAGGTGAATTTTGGTGTGACTCAGCTTTCTGACTTTCGAGATTAGTACATTAATACTTAGTAAGAAACATAGCAGCCTAACTAAATATATCACTGAAATCCGCATTTAATTTGGCCTATCCTTTCTAGAGATATTTGGTAAAAGTCTTGACCGTGCACAAACTACCTCTCACCCTAAATAGTACCTCAATTCCGTCGCGGGTAATTATTAACATAATTATAAAGTTGTACGTCTGTACCTGTCGTCAAATCTGACACTTACAGAATGAGGAAGTGAAGCTATGCTGAAAAAGACCAGTTAGAGCACTTCTAGGTGACGTGATAAACCCATCATGTCACCCGATTGGTCCATGGTTAAATCCACTTCGCCAAGTGGAAACGATGTTAATGTTAAGTTGTTCATTCGGTTGTACAGTGAACGTCGCTTATGGTTATACTCTATTAGTATATTTTAGACGCCGATTTGTATAAAGAAATTAATTTCGTACTAATAGTTACATAAATCAATAGAGCCTGTCGGTTGCCTTCGATCCACCGAGTCCAGGAGACGAGAAACATTTTACAGTAGATTACTATAGACTATTACTTTTTACAAGGCACAGATTTTTTTATTTACATCAATTTACCTTTGTGGTAGCTAATAGTGATTGAGGGTATAAAACATTTCTGAGAATTGGACTAATATATGATATAAATATAAATAAATAACATAATGTATGACACATTTTGTAGTACAATTTGGCTATTAAATTATACAAATAAGTATAAATTAAAAAAAACCAACAGCAACAGTATTACAGTTTTTGATGCCTTCCCCTCCTAACTCGTACAACGTATTGTTCTAATGTTCCTCGGAGCCTGGACTATTAGTTTATTGATTGCAAACTGGTTTTAGTACAGTAAAATTAGATCTGCAGTCACAGATTTTTCACAGAAAATGCAAAGTTGTATGTAAAACTTTGATTTCAGACCTAACTTTACTTATCTATTTCATTGAGTAACCGCATAGTAACCGTAACAAATCATTTTTGGAAATGATAAAATGATGATGATATATCGTATATAATATATTTTGAAACATAAATATGTATGTAATATCTAGGTTAAATCGATTTTGCTGAATTTACAACGTTTGGTGAAATACTCTATTCTGTTACTGTACACTGCTTATGTTACGACTACGAGCGCTTAGTTTTATTTTGTTGATTTCTTTTAAGTTTATGTAATATTCACTTTATTAGAAAATACGGAAAAAGCCGATTGGCAATATTGAACTTAGATTAATTATGTATTTAGATCTACTTTATATTTTACCACCAAATCAAATTTTATACACAATTTTCGACTTTGGTATCATTCTAACAAGTTATTTACAATATTTTCGAGTGTTTTGTAAGTCTACATTATTTAAATTCTAACTGTAATAAATTATATGTGGTAAAGATTATTGTTTACAAAAAAATTCACTCAAATAAAATTCACCTGTGTATAAAATCGACTGACATGGTTTCAAATAAATACATTGTACCTAATACTCAGATTCAGTATTTTTATTTCCTCCCCATCCCTACCTGTTTTAGTGCTAAGCTTATTCGGCCAAGAGTTCGAACCTGGGAATAAAATGAGCCAAAGGTAAGTGGTTACCCGAACATAACAAATTTTTCATGGCCCAGTGGTGCACGGCTAATTTATAAGATGAAAGTCCTGGATTCGATTACAATCAGGTCTGGCTGATTAGAGGATTTTGACGACCTCCGTGGCGCAGTGGTATGCGCGGTGGATTTATAAGGCGGAGGTCCTGGGTTCGATTCCCGGCAGGGCAGATTGAGATTTTTTTTAATTTATCTTGGTCTGGCTGGTGGGAGGCTTTCGCCGTGGCTAGTTACCACCCTACCGACAAAGACGTACCGCCAAGCGATTTAGCGTTCCGGTACGATGTCGTGTAGAAACCGATAGGAGTGTGGATTTTCATCCTACTCCTAACAAGTTAGCCCGCTTCCATCTTAGACTGCATCATCACTTAACATCAGGTGTGATTGCAGTCAAGGGCCAACTTGTAGTCATTAAAAAAAAAGGCTTCGGAATCTACATGGGCTAAATATGTGATTGTGAATTTCGAGGCAGTTTCATTATGCCTTACTATAATGGAAATACATATCATTATAAGCCCCTTGATGGCCCACTAAAGGGCCAGGCATTCCTACTTATGAGAGAGGGGATATGGAAATTAGACCCACCTCGCTTATCCAATGCGGAGTTTTGTGGGTTTAAGGTGGTAATGGTTGCCACAATCAGGTCTTGATGATAGAGACCGGGGCCGACGGTTTTATGTGTTCTCCGAAACACGAAAACACCGCCAGCTTTCTTACAAACTAAGAATATGCCTGCCTCGTTGGTCTAGTGGTTAGCCTGTGTGGCTTCGATCACGAGGTCCTGGGTTCGATCCCTGGGTTGGGTCACGGAATAATTCTGAGCTTTTTCATTCTTCTATGATATGTTCAGTACATTCCAAGCCCGGAGTCTGGAAGTTGGTGGTGTTACACCCCCGTGCCTCGGAAAATACGTTAAGCCGTCGGTCCCGGTCACTGTCATCAACATTTGATAGTGATCGATCGTTCATAAATGAAACATTAACGCCCGACCCGCAATGGAGCAGCGTGGTGGGTGTACGCTCCATATCCCCTTTCCTATAAGGAGGGAGGCCTGGCTCTGTAGTGGGCCGTTAATAGGCAGATAATGATGATGATGATGAAACTATTTAGTCATAACGTGACAGAGGTGTGTACCTTTCTGAACAATAAAATACATATATTAGACTAAGTACACACAGTTTTAATATGTCAGTGATTGCTGCGTCAACCAGGTCATGTACTAAATTGCATAGTATAGTATAGAAGGGTAGGTTTGTGGAGTGTTTGTACACATTCTCATTTATATGATCGGGTTTTACGGCGCGGCGGGGGAGAAGGTATGGGTGTTGTGTACCCCCTGTCCCCTGTCCGCTCCCCTCGCGCATACGAACACCATAAGCGCTTTGCGGTCGCAGGTATTATGGGGAAAACAACACGGATGAATTTACATCTTTAGGTACCTAGCTAATATTACGAGTATAGCCAACTGAGGAAACATACCTGTCGCCAACTAGCAATACTGCGACCCTGAACAGCGCGGTTATGATGATGGACATAGGTCACACTTTGTTGGACGTGTTCCATATAGACCAACTACGAGCTGTTCACTAGCGTTGTTTGTCAGAGATGGTTTTATAAATACCTATAACATATCCGAACCAATAAAATATTAGTGTCCCAAAATATGTCATATGTGTGAATAGTCCACAATCACCATCGTATGCAAAGCAGGGGGAGGTATCCGAACTTCCTAAACGGTCCTAAACCCCCCTCTTATAACGACCATATCAAACTTATGGTTTTATACACCCTTCAGGCTATATATTCAACTCATGATAAATAACTACTTGTATGACCGGGTTTTTTAAAACTGCTGATCTGATTTATATGGGATTTTATCATCTATAAGGTTTTATTTTAAAGAAACGTTATTGGATTGTCTTAAAAAAATTAGGTTAAAGTACATCCAATGAGGAACGAACCATGAATTTTTATGAAGTATTTACTCCAAATAGTGAGAACACTCCGTAGACACTTTATTCTGAAACCAGTGTGCTTAAAAATATCCAGATTACAAAGGAACAGTGTCCTAAAGGTCGTCACAATAATGATAATGTAGATGATTAAATAGAACTGTGACCGTCTCTTTGGGGTTGACATTTGAAAATATTATCGTAAGCGGCCGGAGCACTCAACGCGGCTGGCGGGCTGGCGGGATTCATTCATACATTACTGTTAACGAGGAGAGCTCGTCGCTGTTATCGCATACATCCAATGCTAATAGGCTACGGCATTATGTGCTAATGAGTGGTTTGAAAAATACATTGGGGTCGAATACAGCCACTATAGTAGCGTCTTTAAGGGTTCTGTATCCTAAAATAACTTAAAGGGCTTTGAAGGCCTCCGTGGCACTGTGGTATGCGCATACTACTGCGCCATGTATTTATGTTGATTCTTGACAAAATCGTAAGTTAAGAAGCCGATGTACAACGATTGCAAAGCGGATGTAACAGATATCGGAATCCGCCAATGACCTTTTGTCGTCTTAGTGGGGCAGTCAAATTAGTAAAGGTGGAATGATCATCAACATGTTCGTATGATGTATGTTTTTCAAGAATCGGCCACGCAGGTCTGGCTGGTGGGAGACTGCGGCCGTGACCGTAGGGGACGTAGCACC
Organism: Mycalesis mineus; assembly: GCA_034621355.1. Lineage (NCBI taxonomy): Eukaryota > Metazoa > Arthropoda > Insecta > Lepidoptera > Nymphalidae > Mycalesis > Mycalesis mineus. Next base: position 24,093,570 of record CM067908.1, on the reverse strand, counting down.
AGGAAATGTAAATAAAATAAAAATACAAAAAAATCGAAGGGGTGTGGATTTCATTCTACTCCTAATAAGTACATCAGGTATGATTACAGTCAAGGGCTAACTTGTAATAAATAATAGACATGACGATAATCTGGAAAGCTGAAAAGGAAAAGTATCAAAATCTTGGACCTTGCTCATGAGATTACCGCCATGTGGAATGTTGATCCAACGATGATTGTTCCTATAGTCGTTTCAGTCAACGGTCTTATAGCGAAAAGCTTTGAACAGCATCTTAAAAAGCTTTCGCTTAGTTGTTGGATCAGGAGTCGGATACAGAAGGCAGCAATTCTTGAAACGGCGCGTATTGTGAGGAGGTTCCTCACTCTAGAGCCCTGACTACCGGCTGCTTGGACCCCCAAGCCCCGCAGCAGGCAGACAGGATTTTTTATAAATTTTTAAATAGTGTTATTTTTTTTATAATTTTATAAGCATTGTTAAAATTTTTAAAAATAATTGTAAATAAATAAATGAGAGATTAAATATACAAAGAAAGGAAAACATGCAACCTGTGTGATCGCTTTGTTGTTTGTTGCTTTGTTTTGTCTCAGCATAGAGTTGTGTCATCAGACCTCAGAAGTCACAAGTTTATTCCGCACATAAGACACAGAAGGGAATCAAAGCCACAGTTTATTATTCATTAAATACTGCTTTATGTTTTGAATCGCTTTTTTATGGATATGTTGTGAATATGTATCTAATGTGAATATGAATTTATATTAGGTACGAAGTAGACCTTAAAATCTTTAATTAGTCTAGTTTAGACTAATTAAAGATTTTAAGGTCTACAAGTACAGGTACCGTATCTATCTACTTTTACCTGAATAGGTAATTATGGTAGAAGCATGATCTGACACACTTTATGCTTTTGTAGAATCATGAACGTCTGAGCCTTGGACTCTCTATCTAATGCTATAATTTATTTTAACTTTAATTTAGTTTGTTACCTACATATTGTTACGGATGACCCCTCGGAGGAATGACGAAGTAAAAGAGTTTATAGTTGGAAACCTCATTTGGATTAAAAGTAAATGCAAGTTAAAAAAGGAATAAGTTAAAAGAATGGAACAATTCAAATTTATATCGTGTGCAGAACAAAGACTAGATTCAGAGAGTTCAAAGCGAGTTGTCGTTGAGTCAAGACGGTTGAAGGAATGTAGGGAGATGTTCCCTGAGAGTGTGCGTGTAAGGACGATGGATCTGTAGTGGTCCCCCAGTGTGGTTGGGGTGTGTGGCCGTGAGTGATGGGTTCCTTCAGGATTAGAAGCGTGAAACGACGGCGTCGCAGCGTGCTGCATCGAATCTTGTATACCTATCTATTTATTGGTTAATAAACGTCTAGTTCTCCCTGTTGTGTGGTTGTTCTTCCAATCCCCGACCCCTGGATCGTAACAATATCATGTACGTAATTACCTACACAGTATGAACGTGTCATTATTTATTATAAGTCATAAGTTAGCCTATGATATCAGAGTAGATAAAAAAATAACATTGTAATAAATGTGTTTGTAGACGCTTCAAAAGAGCCATTCGCTTTGCCTGACCTTTTACACTGACCCGAGCAATGCGTTGAATGTATTATAGTACTTTGAAGGAAGCTTAACATTTTTACTGTAGTCTGTAACAGTAACACTATGTTGTTTATCAAAGTCCGGGAATCCTGGTATTGGTATTGAAGTAATTGTATGCTTGCTATATGGTTGCTGTTCCGTGTACTGATAACTATTTGTGCTGATAAGTGGACCTTCGGTGACACGGTGACAACATGACATAATGTAACAGTAATATAAATACTTTTGTATACACAGATGAACTAACATATCTTAGCACAAGTAGGTAGTTAGATGTATAAACATTAAGATATCCTTTTTTAAATTCATTATATAACCCTTGACTGCAATTACACCTATTTGTTAGTGATGACGTGCTAAGATGGAAGCGGACTGACTTGAGTAGAATGAAGTCCTCATCCATTTGGTATCTACACGATATCGTACCGGAACGATAATCTCTTGACGATAATTCTGAAGACTGTGGAAACTAAACTAATCAAACCAACTATAGCCGAAGCCTTTAAGAAGCCCAATTTATAGAAAATCTCAATCAGCACAGCCGGAAATGGAACCCAAGACCGCCGTCATATAATCTACCGCTTAGGCCCTCCAAAAAGTAGGAGTATAAAAATTCATAAGCCTTTGAAATGTTGTGTGTACCTTCTATACAGCAGAATAGTGTACATTTATTTTTCAATATGACAAATAAACCCCCCCCCCCCACCCAAAAGTCCAACGGATCAAACCCATGACCGTTGGTGTTAGTCCAATAGTCTACTCGAAATAATTTAACTAGAGTTTGGATTTTCATGTGAAACCAGGAGCAATAGTTAGTAATCCAAAAGTAGATCAATCAAGTATCCAATTACACGGTGAAACTTTTTCCATACGAACAGTCTCTGAGCAAATCCCCATCGAAGCCTGGGCGAATGATAAACAATCAAACTTACTTCGTGAAGAAGTTGGAACATTGTCGCTTCTTGACAATATACGACTGCGACTTAATCACTTCCTAGCTTGCTAGTTCAACTGTTAGCTTATGCAGCTCAGGATTTTCAAATCCTTATTCTGGTAACATTACGCAGCTGTGTCTTGAATAAAACTGACGGAACAGGCTGTTATTGTTAGGCTGGCTGGCGGAATATAGTGTTGGTTCTACTCGAACTGTCACGCGTTTGTACCCCTCTCAGCTTTATTTTTAAGTGTAAGTTTCAGTTTAAAATAAAAAAAAATTGAATTTGAATTTAAACACCAAGCCATTGGCCCGTTAAGGGGTTATCTTTAACATCTGATAACGAGTTTTACAAAAAATTACAGTCTCTAGTTCCTCTCCATATCTCCTCTAATAGTAAGGGCGTTAAAACCTTCAGTATATTCATAAGGTAACCGTTAATGACTGACTGTTCTATCAACGTACAGCAACGCATTCAATTCTATACACATATTATTAGGCGTGCGATAGAAAATATTTTCCAAAACTTACCCCTTAATGTCGCTGGCGTCCGCTAACAGCTAGTAATTTTTTTTTATTGACTACAAGTTAGCCCAATTACAATCTAAGATGGAAGCGGGCTAATTTGTTAGGAGTAGGATGAAATCCACACCCCTTTCGGTTTCTACACGACATCGTACCGGAACGCTAAATCGCTTGGTGGTACGTCTTTGTCGGTAGGGTGGTAACTAGCCACGGCGAAAGCCTCCCACTAGCCAGACCAAGACAAATTAAGAAAAATCTCAATCTGCCCCGCCGGGAATCGAACCCAGGACCTCCGTCTTATAAATCCACCGCGCATACAACTGCGCCACGGAGGTCGCAAGTTGATAAAGAAGAAACGTCACGCCAGTCGTATCGTATCTACTAAACTGCCCCCGGCTCGAACCAGGCGTCGAAGCTCGGAAGCTTAACGATATAATGACAAAAGACAGAGTCAGTAAGTCCACGAATAGAGTCTGAGATTGTGCACAGACTTGTTGTAAGCTTCAAGATTTCATGTTGGTGGATGTTGATGTTTCTTTCTATGTGACCTCTACTGGCAGAAATCCAGAGGTTCTTTCCTGTCGAGCGTTCATTAACTCAACGATTTATAAGTCAGGAGAGGGTATGTGGCCTCGAACCACCGCGCCACGCTACTTTAATACGGGTTGGGTGACCTTATACGAGTACATCTATTACTTTTACATTACACCTCGAGATATTCACACGCTGTATTTCATTTTTAAGTTGTAAATTAGTCGCCGCTTTGATTAGATATTTATATGCCTGTGTTTTATATGAATGAATGAAGCTGAAGAAAGACTTACATTTTTCAGTGCTTCATTCAAAATGTGCTGCGGTAACAGGCAAACATGAACGCAACTCTAAAGTGGCTTATCATATTCCCCTTTTTACCCGACTGCGTCAGAAGGAGGGTTATGTTTTTCGAGCGTATGTATGTATGTATGTATGTCCATTTCCTCGGCACGCGCTACAGCCTAAACGGCTGAACGGATTTTGACATGTCGTTGAATTTGTTAAAATTGTGGTAGTGACATAGGTTATATTAATTTTCAAAATGGCGGCTGTAAATGGGGGTAAAAAGGGGGGATGTGTGTATTTTTTTCTCTTATCTTAGCAAGATAGGTACCAATTGAAAGGTCGTAAAAAGACCATTTCAAAAATATAAATATCATATCATGTTTATGTTGCCGTTTTAACAAAAAAAATGGCGTAAAGTGTACCGAGTCATTTCTATACCATAAACTAAAAAAAAGTCTCAAATAAAACTATTATTATAAAAACAAAAAACCCGACTGCATAGAAGCTATGAACTGAAAAGAGAAAAACAAGGATCACTATATCTATATAAAATTCTAAATACTTTATGGTGCTGCAGGCGGGGACAAACGTAGTTTCGGTAGATCTTTCTTTCCCCGCAGAAAATTAAGTATTTTGTCCCCGCTTGCATCTCCATAAAGTATTTAGAATTTTATATAGATATAGTGATCCTTGTTTTTCTCTTTTCAGTTCATAGCTTCTATGCAGTCGGGTTTTTGTTTTTATAATAATAGTTTTATATAACAAGTGAACAACACCCTGTATAATTCTCAAATCATTATCAGCAACACGTGACAATCAAGCAACGGTTTGAAACAAGCCATAGCCCATTGTGCTGTAAGCAATGTAATACAAACATTGTAATTTAAAAGATGTTTGGCAATTTGTTTAGGAAACTTGTTTGGTGTAAAGCCGTAGCATTCAGTTCGCTTTTGATTCGCGCGTTGGTCGATAATGGCGAATGTAAAGGCATTAACTGCTACGTTATTGTTGTTCTGCTTTATCGATGTTATAGTGAGTATTTTAATATTCATTCAAAATTATAGTCTCTAGTTCCTCTCCATATCTCCTCTAATAGTAGGAGCGTTAAAACCTTCAGTATATTCATAAGGTAACCGTTACTGACTGACTGTTCTATCAACGTACAGCAACGCATTCAATTCTATACACATATTATTAGGCGTGCGATAGAAAATATTTTATTTAAAAGATCTTTTATTTCAAGTAGGCTTAATTTACAATCCGGGTGACGGATATGGAGAATCTGTCACCTATTAGAGATCAATCCTCAAGTAGGAGGCCTTTAATAAGTTCAAGATCTATAAATCGTAGAGGAGGACCTTCTCTTGTGGATGTTGCTGGCTGGGTTGCGGTTGTGTGCGAGGTCGTTCCCATAGTCCAGTGTTCAGTTGTTAAACTATGGCGTTTTAGTCGTTAGGAGTTCAATATAACCTGCCTCCCCCCCATGGCAAGCGGGTATCCATGAGGATTGACCGACTTAAAAGGCTTAGTTAACAAGTACATCATGTTTGACTATTTGTAGTGGCTCTACCACCGGCTCGAAAAACAGGTTCAATAAAAGATGTCACTACCTAATAAGATTTTTGAATATTTTTATTAACGTTATTCCAGAGATAAACCTTGTGGATTCCGATTATGAGATCCTGAGTTTGAATCCTGCGTTGGGTTCTAAAATATGTAGCATTACTTTGTTCCAAGAAATTCTCTGTAAACATTTTGTGCCTGGAGTTAGGAAGTTAGTAATTACACCGCCGTGCCTCGATTTAGTCGTCTGTCCCGGACGTATCATTAACTGTTGATAGTGATCGTTACAAAAGTAAAACATTGTCGGCCTAAACCCGCCACCTCATATTGGAGCAATAGGGTGGATTAAATCGTGTGGCAGTAGAGATCTACATTTACATAAAATAACAATAACCAATTACAAAACATTTATACGTACAGCATTATTTACTCATAATATTTTTAACATATAAAATTATCGTGTCACAGTATTATTTAGCATACTCCTCCGAAACCGCTTGACCGTTTTTATTAAATTTTATATGCAATTTCAGTAGGTCTGAGAAGAGGCTACTATCTATTTTTCATACCCCTAAGTGATAATGGTTGTCCAACTGTAACATTTTTTTTAATTTTATAGACATTTTTTTTAAATATACATGGCAAAACAACGTTTGCCGGGTCAGCTAGTATTTGTATAAAATTAAAAAATTGAGATATTATCTACTAGATACCAAATAACGTCTAAGAGGTAAAATGCAAAGGCGGTCTTATCGTTTAGTACATACCAGAAAAGTTTAGAACACCATTTTGAACAGCTTTATTAAATTGTGAACAAGACTACTTCTATCGTGTGATGAGGTTGTATAGTAATCCTAGTAGTTTAATTCAAAGGATCCCGTAATGTTAAACTTTGATACTCTTAATGTAAACTAGCCCTGGGGTACAATTAGTAGGTAATATAATCATTTTGATTTAATTAAAATTTAGTCCAGTCTAAGCTTTGTTATTCCATTTCTACTGTTTGCTTCAAAATAATTGTTTCTTAGTTAATCAAAATAAATAGCAATCGACTTTTTACTAACTTACTAGAATTATTATAACTTTTTGTATTCATCGATGCTGTATGTTACATTTGTATGTTTTTGACCGGTATGTATGTAGGCATGTTAAGTTATAAACTGTCGTGGGTGCATCCCAGTAGTACCCCCTAATTTTAATTCTATAGGACTGTTGACACACCATATTAGTTCTATATAGAACTAATGAAACAAAACTACTACTAGGATGCACCCACTGTCGTAATAATAGATACAACTGATGTACACTGTTGTGACGTCTATGGCATATAAAAGAATGAATTAAAGTCTTGTTATCGTGTTAGGTATGAAATTAAACAACGTAGGACACGAGTAGCTAAATAGCAAATTAATATATTGTTAGCTGTTATTTGCGGTTTTAATCGCAAACGCTTTTATTGTATTAGGAACTCTTCTATACTTGCCTTCTAGGGGGAGAATATGGGTTACCACTAAAACCCCCTCGGTTGCCTTCCTCAGTACAAACTGCATGCCCTAGTTAATTGATACATATTTTAATTCGTGCTTTTCTCTGGATCGAAGTGATATTTCAAATAGCGCCAGTGTTGTTGGGCATCTTGCCTTTGGGTGAACAATTTGATAGCTTATTTTTTTTTTGTAAATATCTTGTTTTATTTTAACTTTTATTTGATTAAACTATTAATAGTTTAATATTAATATTTATCTATCTATTAATATTTATCTATTAATAGTTTTTAATAGATAATTAAATATTAATATTTAATTATCTGTACATATAGTTAAGTCTTTGATAGAATGAACCTTTAAGGTTTGTTTTTTCTTTCAAAATAAATATTTTTTCGTGAGTATCTGCTAAAATAGATGCGTATTTTATTATAAAGTAGAAACTAATTTAATAAAAAAAAACTATAAAACTAACTTACTTATCAAAGTCTTACTTTGACGGTCCTCAACAAAAGTTTACGGGTTCGACTCCAGCGTGTTGTTAAACTATCCGCAAAGCGGTGAACGTCTGAAGCCGACGGGGCAGAAAATCCCACGGTTGTTAATTACCTCTCGTGATACGAAGCTGTTTCACTAATTAGGGTACAGGAAACTAATATGTGATATACGACCGACTCCACCTCGGATTCGTTACATAAATAAATAATAATTTACTTACATACCTATGTAAGCGTGAATATCAAGATAAAATTAGACTATGTTACTCACTATGAGTCAGGCTATCATATATCAAATTACTGGCATTTTCAGAGATTATTCGAAACAACAGACATACAGACAAAAATTTTAAAAGTTGATTATTTCATGTACTTAACGTATGCATATTGTAGTTTCACTTTCTTTTTCTTTTTTTGCAATAAGATTTATTAAATTAGATTAAGAATAATTAACGTAGGCCTGGAAGAGATCACTGTTTGTGTTAAGCCCGCCTTATGCTTATTAATGCTACTCTGTTCTTATTTGTTGTTTATTTTTTATTGCATATAAAGTTATTAAAATAAAATGAAAATAAAAAAATAAAAAAATAATGAATGAATGCAGGAAGAATTGAGTTTCTATCATGATATTAATAAATCTAAACAAAAAAAGATTGATGAAATGAAGGAAAAGGTACCTAGAGCAAACGCGGCAAAGAGGTCGTGAAAAAGATTTCCGACAAAATGAAGTTGTAGAAGTTCCACAGAACTCCAGCTCGTAATCCGTAAGACGGTTTCTTTTATTCATTAACTCCGCCCACCCGTGTCTTGTTATTTTGGCCGAGAAACTGTTATGTTAGCACTAAACTTACTACATTAAGTAATACCTGGTTCACTATATAATATAACATATTACATATATTAATATAATAATATGTTAAAGCAGGTTTACGGCAAACGTTTTACCTATGTAAATAGTACAGTTTTTTTATTTATTAATAGCTTATTAACGGTTCACTACAGAGACAGGCGTCCCTGCTTTTAGGAGAGAGGATTGCAGGTAGGCGAGCTAAGGAACAAAGTGACGGAACCGCCTGCTCAACTTGCTGTTTAAGTCAGGACTTGGAATTCACTGAATATATCTTAGAAGAAAGAAAACTCGGAAATATTCCACCACCAGACCTAGGATTGGAACCCCGGAGGTTTAAATAGAAGCCGTAGGGGCTACCCACTAGACCAATGAGGCAGCTATTATGAGGTTTTAAAATGACTGTAGGTGCTTTAAATCATCTTCGCTGTACTTTGATGTGAGATCTTTGCCTGTGAAACTAAACTAAACACCTACACAGGCGTTCTAGATGTACTAAAACAAACAGACAAATCGACAGCAGTGCTGAGTGCCTAGTGTGAGATTACTTCAAAACAATCGAAAACTTTACTTTCGCGTTAAGGGCAAATTTTATATGGAACTGAAGCAGCGCCCCTGGCGGGAGTGAGAGAAAACTCAAATGGGCGAGTGTCAGTTATTATCGACATTTACTTTACGCCGAAGTTACTCGAAGCGAAAAAGTGAATAACTCTGATTGGTTAAAACAAGTTTGTGCTGAGTGTAAGTCACAAATAACCACCGATCGAATAGTAAAGTTTTCGAAAACGCGAAGGTTAGCTGTCACTTTAAATTTCATAGTGAGAGTGGACCGTGAATATGTTTAGAAGACTACACTTATTTATATTTTGTGTAAACAGTGCAAAATTAAGAAAGACCGGTTATATTTCACTTGGAAGAGGTCGCTAAGATAAGTCTATTGAGAAATAACAACGCCAAGTTTTGCCTTACGATTTACGGCAACGCAGTATAGTCATCGCTTTTCCATGAGACTGCTTGTTTTTATACAAAGTTACAACCGTTGCAATGTGCAAGTGAAGGCAGGCAGCTGTCCGCAGTCACCACAATTAGTGTCACCGGCGTCATTATCCTTCAACTCGAAGATTGTGCAAAGTTACAGCCATAGCAATAATCATGGTGAAGGCAAGCTATCCCCAGTGACTACAAAGGTGTCCTTGGCATCATTATTATCTTTGCAATCGAAGGACAATTAGAAGAATAATCATGATGAAAGCAGTCAATATGCAGTAATCACAGTTTGTGTCCCCGGCATCATTATCCTTACACTTGAAGATTGTGCAAACTTACAATAAACATGTTAAAGGGAGGATATCCACAGAGATCAGTGTCACCGGCCTCATTATTTTTAGAATAATTAGTGTGTTATATTTTTAATTTATTAATTAAAACAAAATACAAAGGACATTACTTTATATTTTCAGAAACAAAAGAAAATGAAATGGTTCACATATTTCTTTGATTTGCAATTACCCGTAAATAACTTTTGTCAATATTATTGTATTTATTCTAACAATCATGAGATTATATACATAGCTAATTTCAAATAAAAGAATTTATGAAAAGGTGTTGTTGTTTATTTATCTTTATCAATAGGTATCTTTCATTGTCCCATTACAGGACCAGGCTTTTTGACTCTGTAACTATATATCTTACATGTTACTAAATATGACTGAGGCTGATGATGTAATATACTGAGGCACAATGGTGTAATACCACCACCTTGCAGGCTACTACTGGAATTATAGCTCAATATTTTTTCTTAGGTTACTCCTAACTAAATCAGGAAATGACTCCAGAAACTCATGAGCCACTAAACCAAGGAGGACATTCTTTATTATATAACTAATCATAAATGATATATTACATTACTAAGTATTTTATGTTTAAATAAAAAAGTTTAAAGAGTTCAGTAATATTTTATTAAATAATGGTATTTAGTTAAATTTTAATATTTTCAGGTATAAACTTTAAAACTCTGATAAAATTGTCCTATTATACTATGCTAACACACTTTAATTTTAAAATAAACTAAACAAAGCTTAAACATACAATACAGACAAATATCTCTTATAAATCTAATCCTTATTCAAACTTATTGTTCTTATTCCATTTATTATTAATTCATCTGTGGTTTCTTAATAATTATATTTGTTCGGTGAAAGTCTTGTATATACAGTGCTTTGTGCTGGCTGGTCTTGTTGTACTGCGATGTGAAACTTCATGTAATATACTAATAATGCATTATTGGATGTACTTTGCATAGACCAATTAAGCTCCGGCTAAACTAGCTGGTATGCAATGCCTGTAACAATGAAAAACTTATAATACAACTAGTTATATACATAAATGGATCCAATTCAGACTATTATGTTACTCAAAATAAACTGCAGAAGTAGTAAACACTAAAACTATTTGTAGGTGAACTTTGTTGACTTAATTTCTTAGTAAAAACCTCCCAATTTTTAATATTATTCTGGGACAATTACACACATCACTATATATAGCCCCAAAGTAACTGTAGGTAGGTATGATAACCGATGAATATTTTTATATATATTATATATAAATACTTATTATTATTTTTATATACATTATATATACATAGCTATTATATAGAACTATGTGGATGATTATATACCATCAATAACTAAAGAATGGCTACAGGTATCTTGATAAAAGTTGGTATTACATACATAGTACTCTGTTTTCCTGATATATTGATTGAAACAAGATGTAAGTCGGTCACTGGGCTCAGTTGGTATGTACCCAATATAAAGAATACCAATAATATATACTTATTTAAAAAATATTTATACAAACATATTCCTTACTATCTGTTTGTATATTACATTATCTATCTACCTCTCTGGAGAAAATATTTGTAAATATAAATAAATAATATATAGTTAATTAGGTATATGTAATTGATGTTAAGAAATTTAATATAGATTTGTAAGCTTAAAATAGTAAAAGTTTCAACTAACCTTTTTCTATGTAGTTTTTCATCACAATTCTTTTAAAGTATTTAAATTGCAATTGTTTCATAATTATACTCTTATGTCAGAAGTTTGGGAAGATATTCCTTTTTAAATTACATGATTAGGTATGTAGATACTATTTAATAAACCAAAACGAATTTATATAATTCAGTTTTGGTAACACATCCACATATTGTTATTAAGAAGTAATTGATGTTTTAATGAAACTTTTTCCAATTTTCCACGGTTTTCGTATCGCCACTATCATCACTGTTCAATATTTGCACCTGCTCCGCCAAATTTTGTATATTGCCCAGCCTTAAACATAAAAAGTAATAAATAGGTAAGTATTTGCAAAGTTCAATAATCATAACCTCACAGAAGCCGAATATCTTTTCAAATTCCACTTACTGCTTCATAAATGTGACCATTAGGTCGAATTGAGATGCACTAGTTCTCATTTTATATTATTATTTACTCTTTAAAACATTTAAAGGGTAGATTATTTAGAAGATGTTTAAAAATTTAAGTTTAAGAATTACGAAGTTATTATTTAAGACTTTGAAGTATGCCAAACCACAGCAAAACAATCTTATACGAACCACAGTTTAAAAACACTAAAATGAAGACATTATGACCACCTCAATTTTAATAGATAGTTAATTCCATAAGTCTACTTTATAGAATTGTCATTTTTAATTTGGTTGGTTAATACAAATGATATTTCATTTTGATTGGTTAAAATATCGAAGCCAATTTTTCACTAGTGAACAAACTTTTCGAAAACGATTGAGCCCACACTTGACCACTTTTCGATTACGGCAGCGTAAAGTTATATCGATTAACGCGAATGTGAAGTTTTCGATTGTTTTGAAGTAATCTCACACTAGGCACTCAGGTCTTTAATCATGTTTTGTTAACTTGTGCGTTTTAAATTCATCACTAATTTTTTTCTGTCTTAATTGATAAATATATCCTTTTAAAAAGATAGTTAAGTCATACTATATTAACAACGAGTAGTATTAATGATTTATTGGTTTGCCCCTGATTCCCCTTTAGGGGTAACATTTTAAGAGTGCTTTAATCATCATTTTTTTAGTATTCATCCAGTATTCTTTATACTAATTTTCATAAAAATACATAAAACTTGAAGAATAAAAAGTTTCTACCCTTATACAAACTTTTAAGGGTGGAATTTTAAAAATCCTTAAATGACATTATATTTATTCAGTAGTACTTGAACAATAAAAGATTTTCCATACAAACGTTCAACCTCTTCTACTTTAATTTTCGCGACAAAAAATATCCTATGTAATACCTCAAAATATAAACTAATACCCAAGTTGCCAAGTTTCATTTTGATTCAGTAAGTAGTTTTGGCGTGAATGGCGGCCGACGAAAATTCGGACACACAGACAGACAAAAATTTTAAAAATAACATTTTTGAGCGCAGTACTGATTATATAGTGTCCTCCAATAAAATTTTTGAAAAAATATTCAATAGACAGAATTGGACCTGTTACAGTTTTATTATAAGTATAGATGATTATTATTTTATTATTGCTTGGAACCATATTTTACTCATCCTGTTGTAAGTTAAAGAAGCGATTTAGGACGTTTAGTATGTATTTACCCATTTTTCATTCATAATATTACAATTACAGAAAGATATGGATTAAGTGCAGAGTAGTGTCAAGTTATAAAAACTTCGTTATTCTTTACTGTACAGCTTATTCGACTTTTCTCAGTAGAATTTGCGAATTGACAAACTTGGCGTGTCAAAAATACTTGCTCTTTCCCTCCTCAGCACTTTATATAAGTATTGAGGAGGGAAATAGCAAGTATATATACTTATAATTAAGGTTCAATAATTAAAAGCCCTCCGGGTGGATCAGGGTTCTATTTACAATGGTTTGGTGTTTTTGGGTCTTGAGGGATCTTGGTTCTTGTATTTCACACTGTAGTTTTTGGGTTCTTGATCACACGGGAGTAGCGGGAGTGATTTTCAATCGGTGCTCTGTGGAATGGTGGGCGGCTCTGGAGTCGGTGCAATCTGGTGCGCTCGGCATGGAACTCCTGGTCAGTTCGGGGCAGCAAGCGTACGCCTTCCAAAAGGGCGTACGTCGGTGGTGGTGTTGCTGCCGTGGCAAAGGTGCTTGCGGCAGAAGTGGTAGCAGCGGCTGTGGGAGGTGCGTTGGTAGGCGGCGGCGTACACACAGTGCGCGCGTACTATGGGGTAGAGGGCGCTGCACTCGACGGGGATCCCGGCGATAGCGAGGGCATGCTTCTTTCTTCCACCTGTTGGGATGAGGCGTAGCCGACTGTTACCGATGGTTGAGGCTGTGGCGATGGGTGGCGTGATGGGGGTAGCTCTGGAGCGTCTTCTTCTCGCGAAGTAGGCGAGGCCGCTGCGTGCGGTAGCACAGCAGGCGCAGCATGCGAAGGCGCGCTCGAAGTTAGCGGGCCCGAGGGGAGGAAACTGACACTCGTCGATGTGAGGGGGGGTACGGGGTCTCTATCTTGGGAGGAACTCGACGAGCTCGCGGCGAAGAATTCCTCGCCGGCACCCTCAGCGGAGATCTCCAATGTTGGCTGTTCGTAAATCGTCGCTAGTGTTCCAAAAGAGTTCGGTGCATTCACATGGCTGCGAAGCAGGACGGCGTTGACCGAACGCCTGTGCCTGCGCCGATAAGGGCGCGGCCGGGTCACGCGGCGGCCAGCACCCGGCGGAGGTGGCGGCGCTTCCGACATGACGTCGTGACGCGGTAGATACAGTGATTAACTATTGTGACAGTCGCGCGACGTGACGCGTCTGAGTACCGGAGCGGGAAAGACGTCCGCTAACGTGACGCAGTCGGGCTGTCTGTGATGTTCGCCATCTCGGAGGCCGTAATACTCGTATGTGTATACAATACCACGTCATCAGGTGTGTCGAACGGGAGATCGGCGATCGCGTAAGCCTACTTGAAAAAAAAAGTGATTTTGTTCGATGTCAATGTAATTTGACTTTTGTTCCCTCTGACCTTACAATGTTACTGTGCTACAAACTCTTCAGCTACTTCCTGTTTTAAACAATCTTAGGACATATCTATTAAATTAATGAAAATTTTGACATCACGGGTCATAGAGATAGATTGCATATATAGATTAATAATTAAGATAACAAAATTTCAATAAAATTATTCGATTTTGAAAATTGTCCTAAAATAGTTTTATGACAATATTCACGGACGAAATATTTTACAGCAATGACCAATATGAGATAAAAAATTAAGACAAAGAATAAGTCGCGTCTTGTCGGAACGTCTGTCATCATAAAGAAGTTACATGAGCCCGCTTTCAACATTTCACTGCGCTTATTACACGTACAAGTGAGATCTTCCGCCCTACGAATAATATGAAAATAAAGAATAAACATGGAAACGCATTTACGACTTAACAACAATCATGATTATGACATCTTTCATTCACGTATTTATGTTTTAATTTCGTCTACTCGTTCTTTTGTTTGTTATTACTTTACTAGCAGACGCCCAAGACTTTGCTCGCGTAATAAAAAGTGTTCCAACCTTCTATCCTTCTATCAGCATCAAGAAATCCGTTTCTTCGTTTCTTTTAATAATAATAAAAACCCTTTATTTCAAGAAGAAAAATGGTTATAGAAAGTTATCCTCTATAGATAGATATATGCTATGCTGAACTTTTTTGTAGTCGTAATAAAGAGCAAACTCTTCCATACATCGTTTCGTTATATCTTATACTAGCGGACACCCGCGACTTCGTCCGCGTGAAACTTGGTGTAGACTTGAAATCCCGTTTGACCCCATAAGGAGCTGAGCATTAGAAAAAACGTTTCTTAGCACTACGTCAGTATAGCTATATAGCAGTCGCCTGCGACTTCGTCCGCGTGAAAACCTCTTAGGTACTCTTTCAATTTTTAAGACAGACTTTCATATAAAGTGTGCTCTTTCCCCGCTACCCCTCTTAATTCAATTTTTTTATAGTTTCCCGTCAAGCAATATCCTCCGTCCCGTCTCTTGTACTAAAGATCTACATTGTTGTTACTATAGTGTTGTTACATCGCGGATTTTTTTGTAGAACTTTTTAAGATGCATAAATTTTCATACAATGTTTTTAATTATATCCAATAGCTAAGGCAGCGCATGCGCATAAAGCCGATTTAATAAATTTCACGGTACGACTCGCGCGACAAAAACTGTGATAACTCGAGTAGTATATACAATACAAATATAAAATATAGCCTATGACACTCAGCGATAACGTAGCACTCTACTTGTGAAAGAATTTTTAAAATCGGATCAGTAGTTCCGAAGATTAGCCTCGACAGATTTTTATTTACAAACTTTACCTCTTTATAATATTAATATAGATAGATAAAGCAACGTTTGAAGAAAACTTCTATGTTGCTTTTTCCGACTTTTCCAACAATTGTCATAATACTTCATCCAATTTACAAAAAAACCCTTTAGATATTATGTACTAAATCCTCCCTGAGAAAGATTTTAGAACATAAAACACTATCTATTGGTGAAAACCGCATGTCAGTCCGTTCAGCACTCTATGAGTTCATGGCGAACAGACAGACAGACGTGGTAGGCGACTTTGTTTTGTAATATGTAAAGATTATAAACTAGAATAAAAATAATGACATACAAAATTTAAATCTGACAAAGTTATCTAAAGTTTTGGATTAAGAGTCTTTTGTCCCTTTCGCGAATGTTTGTACTGTGCTACTATGGCGTACAAAATTTTGACATCACGTCTCTTTATAATCATAAATATTTAAATTAGTCTAAATTTTATTTACTTGAGTTTCATTCGTTTTATTTAATATTTTTATATATTTTTAATTACATAAAGTTTAAATCAATATTCTTAAACTTTAATATTTTATTGTCTCTTAATATCTTTAATATCGTATCGATGTCGTGTAGAAACTGGAAGGGGTGTGGATTTTATCCTACTCCTAAAAAGTTAGCCCGCTTCTATCTTAGACTGTATCATCTCTTACCATCGGTTGTGATAGCAGTCAAGGGCCTACTGGTAGTCGATAAAAAAAGACTTCATAAAATAAGACATCACACTTTACATTACAAATCCAAAGATTCAAACCTGTGTCCACCACTAAATTAGTTCCTCTGGGACCCAGGGCCTTTAAATCCAAACCAGCATATGCTAAACACTATATAGAGTTGATATCATCTAAGCAAAGTCACTTTAAATTCTATTACAGATGACCAAAATAGTTCTACCGCACAAGTTACGCTATCTAGAGAATATGTTGAACGCCGAAGTGATCGCCAAGGCGGCCAAGATCCGGCAGCGCATGGAAGCCAACCCCAACAATCAGGACAGTGACAAGAGCTGGCCACTCATCTTGGCCAAGTATCAGGCTGACGACAGAAGGAACTTGGCCTACTCGTACAACAGTCTGTACGCGAGACGAATACCTAACTTGTAATTCAAACACATTTTAGTATCTTAACTTGTAGTAACATAATATTATATTTCAAATTAAATTTATTGTCGTGTAAATAGGTAATTTTATTGTTTTCTTTTTCCATAAAAAATATGTTACAATATCAGTTATTATTATCTATTTCGAAGCATCTGCTGCAATTTATATGTATTCTAACTTACATCCATCATCGAAAATATGATAAAATTATTTTGTTTTTACAAAGAAGTTTGTTTATTAACGGTTTATATCAAACCTATGTCTCTAAGGAATTGAGGCAGACACAGACATATACGTAAAATGATAGCACCTTTCCTTTAATTTATCAAAGGTTAAAAATATAACGGGTATATACATGCACGATTAGAAGTTTAATGACCTTTGCTAATATCGGCTTAGTATCCCTCATACATGCGACGTTCATATGCTGCCATTGTTTAGCGTATGGGTAATAAATTGCCCTCGTTTTTGTGACTGAAGATCAAATATACAGATACACAATAACAAAGATTAATTATTCAGGTGCGTGTGCTTTTATTTATGTCAATTTGTCGGTTGACTGCTTTTATAGATAATCGATCATCATTATCAGATATATAGAGCTTCAACTCGCCATGCTACTTCAATGGAGGTACATGTACTTAGGGTAATAATGGTTTGACTCTAACAATAACTATCTGGTGTTAATAATACCCACGTGTAAACATTTAAGACACTGGGGTATATCACCAACTTTTCAACTCCGAGGTGAGATTTTAAATTTCTTAGATTTCGAAGAAAGAAGACCTCGATATTTAGTAGCGAGAACTAATAAAAGATATATAAAAAGAAATTTATAAATGGTTAGAGTAACAGTAGTTTTACAGGCCTATATCAATTTTCGTGGGGAATCGAAAAATCCTTTCATGGAGCGATACATCGTAAAATGAGTAACTATGCCAAATTCCATGCCAATTATTATTATTATTATTCTTTATTTGTATTCCACACACACAATAAAAAAAACAGTACAGAGATAACTTAAAAAATATATATGTAGGATACACAAGGCGGCCTTATCGCTTAGCAGCGATCTCTGCCAGGCAACCTTAGGCTTAGGAAAGTATAAACAAAGAGACTGCAGGTGGTATACTTATAAAATATACATAAATTCAAATAATTACACACTAATACATAAACCAGACTACACAAATAACACCAATAATAACTAAAATATATATCATAAAATAAACTAATATATATACCTACATTAATACATCATAAGAAGAACATAAACAAATAGTCATCTTTAGTTTGTAAAATAATAAGATTTAACGGCCTTTTTAAAAATGAAAATTGATTTTGATTCACGAATGCCAACTGGGAGTGCATTCCACAGCTCTACTGCACGCACTGCAAATGAGTTTTTAAAAAACTTACTTCGATGGTAAGGCATGCACAGAGTTAGGGCCCGACAAGGTCTAAGCTCAGATTGCACTCCCAGGAATGAAAATTTATCCTTAAGATATGAAGGAGAATTTTTATGAAATAGCACACAGTACAGAAGAGAAAGAATATGTAGATCCCGGCGACGTCTAATAGGAAGCCACTTGAGTTTCTGACGAAATTCAGATATATGGTCATATTTGCGTAAGCCAAATATAAACCGAATTGCTAGATTTTGAAGTCGCTCAAGTTTATTAAGTTGGTCCTCGGTCAAATCAAGATAGCTTGCGTCGGCATAATCGAGAACAGATAGAAGAGGAGATTGTGCAAGCATAATTTTGGTAGGAATTGGGAGAACAGAACGCAGTCGCTGCAATGAACTCAACGACATAAACGTCTTTTTACTCAGTTCCTTGATATGCACACACCACGATAATTCCTTGTCCAAATGTATACCAAGGTTTTTGACCGTTTCAAAATATGGGATGGTGACACCGTTATATACAATAGGCGGCAAATTAGCCCAGTCTACTCTCGAGATTAAACTAGGACTGCCTATAATTATTGCCTTAGATTTAGCCGGGTTAACTCTAAGCCCATACTGTTTGCTCCAAAGTGAAACTGCATCAAGATCATAATTAATTGCAGACACAGTAGAGCTAAGGTTCTCGAGAGTAGAAGAGCGATATATTTGAACATCGTCTGCCTACATGTGATAGAGAGAAGAGATAATTTGAGTTATAGAATTGATGAAAATAGCAAAGAGTAAGGGAGATAACACGCCACCCTGAGGTACCCCGGCAGAAACCACGCACCATGACGAAAAGGATTCATCAACTCGAATGCGTTGTTGACGGCCATTGAGGTAACTCCGAAACCAGTCAATCACAGATGGAGAAATGTTAATAGAGCGAAGCGAACCCAGCATAATATCATAGTCAACAGTGTTAAAGGCATTACTGAAGTCAAGCAAAACTACGACAGTGAGTTGCCTATTATCCATCGCCCAACGTAAGTCATCAGTGACTTTTACTAATGCTGTGGCCGTACTATGACCGGGACGAAAGCCGGATTGTAAAGGACTTAGGATAGAGTGCTTATTAAGGAATAAACTTAACTGACGGAAAACCAATTTTTCGAGGACTTTTGATAGGAAAGGTAGAATCGAAATAGGTCTAAAGTCAGAGAGGGATGTAGGATTAAATTTTTTGGGAAGAGGAATAATTTGAGCACTCTTCCATGCTTCAGGAAATTCGCTAGAGTAGATGGAATAGTTTAGGATATGGGTTAAGACAGGAATAACAATATCAAGAATGGGAATGATCATATTACGGCTAATGTTATCAGAACCGACAGCATTCGAGGCTACTGACAATATACTCTTCTTAACATCGCATTCTGTGAATGACTCAAAAGTAAAGGGAAGATAATCAGGAGTAGATGCATTAGAAAGAATGTTAAGTGTATGTTCTTTTTCGACACTATCTATTGTATCACAAGTAAAGAAGTGATTATTGAGAAGTTCAATATCAATATTAATAGGATTGTTAGGGGAAGATCTACCAACTCCAAGTGATTCTAGAAATTTCCAGGTTTTAGCTGAATTGCCATTTTCAACTGATTTATAAATGTGGCGTCGTTGAGCATCTCTACACAATGTATTGCAGCGATTCCGAGCCTTATGATATTTCGTTCGATTTGCATCGGAGTCAGATCTTTTAAATTTATGCTTCGCAGCATTCTTTTTATTCATGGATTTTTTTATTTCCTCTGACAGCCATGGAGCAGGAAGGTGTTTTAATTTGATTGGTCTTATCGGGGCATGCACATCATAGAGTTGAGTTATTAGGGTATTAAAAATCTCTACCTTCCGATCGATTTTAACAACATTTAGTATAACACCCCAGTCTAAGTTCAAGGCGTCCTCACAGAGGCGACTGTTATCAATCCCCGCAAAGTTACGCTTCAGAAGTATACTACTTTTCGCTTTAGGAGGACGCAATTTGTAGGAGAGATAAATTAAAAGTGATAGACAGACCATTATGTTGCTAGTCAACATAATGGTCTGTCTGCGCTTACCTAGGTTTGCAATGTAGGTAAGCGCAAAAAATGCGTAACCTCTAAAATTATCCGTGTTTCTCTACTATATAATGTATGTATTATATACATAAACTTTCCTTTTGAATCACTCTATCTGATAAAAAACCATATGAAAATCGGTTGCACAGTTTTAAAGATTTAAGCATACATAAGGAAAAACAAAAAAGCGACTTTGTTTTATACTATGTAATAAAGTATAAGGAATAGAAACATAAATAAATACTGTAAAAAAGGAAAAACCTAAAATTCATAGTGCTACGGCGTAGAGCTTCAACATGCTACGGCACGTGTTTTCGACTATATTTCGACCACGGCGACAAATCTTGGTCAGACTCTTTTTTTATATAAACACATTTTTTTTAAATTAATAATGCTAATAAAATTTCATCAAAACTTTTGAAAAAAAAAATCCATTTGTGGGTTTTTTTGCACTCGGTTAGTCTGAGACCGTCACAAGGACTACTGCTTTCTTTATCTGATTTTTGTTCCAACAACCAAGCGGAAGCTTTTTAAGATATCGGTCGCAGCTTTCCGCTATAAAACTATTGACTGAAACGACCATTGGAATAATATTATGGTTTTTCATGGCGGTAATCTCTTGACTCGCGTACAAGGTCCAAGTATTTTGACACTTTTTCCTTTACAGCTTTCACCAGATTATTGTCAGGTACATACAGTACTAGAATACAATAACAGTAATAGACCAGTAGTACAGATTACTATCACCACCGGCATGTGGCAATGGCCTAATGTAACTATTTTTAATTATTATACAAAAATTATATTTAAATAAGAAGTTATTCAAACTCAGTTCGATGTAGTAATTCATATATTATTGTGCTAAAATTGGCACGCTTTCAATAGGCAAAACATTTCAATTAGTAATTAACCTCTACCACCACAAAATCAAATCTATAGGTATTCCCAATATGTTCAATTCGCAGTGCTGAGTACGAACCCATGGAAACGGAACTTAATTTCGTGTCAAGTCAGTAATTAAGTTAATATTAATCAAAACATGAAAGTGATATTTTACGGAGCTGGTGAAAAAAAGGTAATTTCTAGTTTAATATAAAAGTTCGTCAGCTGGCGGAGAAATTTGTCGTTATCTCTGTTTTAATTTAGCAATTTTCCCGTTTGCAGAGTTCACTCGGGTGCGATCGAAGTAAGGTATATCTGTGCGCATAAATACATGTATCTAGCTGTAGGGTGACCACCACTTTGTACGAAGAATGACAATTAACAAACTTATGTTGGCAGCATTGTAAACTCTGTGTGAAAAGAGTATATGCAATAGAGTGGCCATATTTGCTGTGTTGTGGTACCCCGTGGCAAGCGCAAACTAAAGAGTGTAGTCGTCGAACAAAAATGGTGCGGTGTAGGCTATAAGAGGTGCCCATATGGAAAATTGTCTTTTTTCACGTTAGTGTCCGAGTCTTGTACAGTCATGCTGCTTAACTTATTCCTTATTTTTCCCTTCTGACTGTTTGTTAACACTTATTAGTTCATCAAATGGTAAAAAAATAAAATAAAAAAATAAACAATGTACTTAAATAATAGGTAGATTACAAATTCTGATATTTATATCAATCATAAGCGCTCATAGCAATCACACGATACAAGTGTAGATCAGTTTGATGGAGGTAATTTTTAGAACTAGTAATCCGATTTAAAATATATAATATACAGCCTACGATACTCCCCTATAATGTAGGATTCTACTAGTGAAAGAATTTTTTAATCCGATCAGCAGTTTCCAAGATTACCCCATAAACCCATTTACAAACTTTACCTTTTTGTAACAAAACATAGATTTTAAATTTTGTTGATTTTTCACTAACATCATGTATGGGTCCGTGACCCAATGAAATAAACAATATTTTTTTTATTTTTTTTAATAAGTATAGGTTATCAAAAATAGTACCACAAGCAAAACCTTTCAGATTTCGGATTCAACTCCATAACTTGTATGCCACCTACGAAAAGTAATTTTAAGAAGCTATTTTTTAAAAACATCGACATCTGTCCAAACATACGTAAAAACTTGGCGTTCCTAGTTATGGTGCTTTTCAAACGATTCGAAGCTACTCCAGACATGCCGACTCCGATAAGAGCCCAACTTACAAAAGTCAAACTAATTTAATAGTGTATAACTTGATCCAAATGATTTTATTAACATCTATTAGAGTTGAAGAGAAGATAAAATTTTGCGCCTCTGTGATAGGCTAAACAGATGGTTATATAGAAAATCATCCCTTCCCTCTACAGAAAATCATCCCTTATAAACAGAGCAAAACCTCGCAGGACATTCATACATGGGATCGCGCCATGTAAACGCCTCATATATCTGTACGTTTATATTGGTAACGACGTCCTTCAGACCGGTACACATCACTGCTGCTTGGTCGCTAAGATAAAAGCGGTGGCAGTACACCCCCGGACGAGCTCTGTCACGAAAATATTAGCCTGAATTAATTGTTATGAATGTTAATTACGAATAGGTACGTTAAATCTTGTTATGAACTTAGAAAACCTTTTTAACTTTTTATTGTGAATAAATTCAGAGATCGAAATCAAAATCTTAGATCGTAGAAGTGTTACTTCTACATGGTAGTACTAAAAGCAAGAAATATTATTAAAACAAAAAGTATGATATGCCAACGTTGATTGGATTATAAATACAACCGACTTGTTGTCGCGTCTGCAGCGACTTTAAGGGACGAACGATCCGAGGGGCGGTTGCCCTAAAATAGAGAAGGGATATAATGGTATTATAGATATTCGATATTTCTGCCGCTTTAATGTATTTTAAATAAATGAAATGAATTACCATTTGCGGTGCCAAATCCACTGATCGAGAAAATATTATCGTAATAGGCCAAATGTTATTATCGATTTTCGAACCATTGGAGTTGGTAATGTAAAAAATATATAACACTAACAATGGGTTATATATAAGTTGTAAGCTTGTTTTATTTAACATCCCTTCGATTCAAAAGGAACAGTACACGTTTCTATATAACAAAATTCATTGTAAATATGATAGACGCCACATGCATCTTTCAATATCAGCCGAACGCTTGTTATAAATATAACAATATATAAATACTAGAACCATTATAAATATGTCGGTATTGCCATGTATAAATATGTTTATGTAAGGCATGGTAATGAAACATATAAGTACATGCTCGTATTATTATACTCGTATTACACGTGGATGTAACATCTCAAATAAGATCAGCATTTTGCGTACCTACGGGTGCCTACAGGCTGTAGAAATATAACATACGCGTTAAATAATATAAACAAATAAAAAAAATTGAAGTGTCTGTGTGTTTTATAACGTACAAAATAACAGCTTTTCACTATGTGCATATATGTTATATTTAGGTATAATAAGAAATTCATTTTTAGAATTTTTGCCCTTCTGTCTATTGGTTCCAGCTAATTTCTGATATTACCAGTATGATCTTCATATTCGCATGGGAATGCGAGTGACACCGCGGGTGTCGGCTAGTGGGTAAGTAAAGTACTGAAGATGCACTTACCTGATACGGGTTGACCCTACGTTGTGCGCAGAAAGACGATAAATCAGTATTGTTCAGGCCTGTTTGTTCAGCGATTGGCAATCTGAAAGATAATCTAGCTTGTAATAGGAAATTCGTTCATATGTTAAGCAGATGATGCGATCCAGAACATTCAGGAGACTAAGTATGACTACGTTATTGTTACACCATTGTTCCCGCTCGGGTTAACGTTGCCGTAACCTCTCTGCGCGCCATTTTGAATGCGTTGTTCTGATCCAACTTTATGATAAAACGTCAAGTTTTCAATCCACAGGAAGTTTTATAGGTATTTGTTTATTCACTACAAATTAGCTCGCGATCTCATCTGGTGGTAAATGATGGTGCAATCTGCGACCGAAACGGTAACTTGCTAGGAGTAGGATGGAATCCATACCCCTTTCGGTTTCTACACTACATCGCATCGGAACGCTAAATCGCTTGGCGATTTGTCTTTGTCGATCTTAATGGAAGATCAGGGCCCAGGACATCTATCTTATATTTATAAGATAGATGTAAATACACCGCACTAATTTCGCGGAGGCTGTCAAAATGTCGAAAAGCCATTTTTTAGTTTACCCATTCAAAGAGGTAATGCCAGTATCTTAAGTATTATGCTTCGCTGATTCGAGTATGATATTGCAGTACGACGTCGGAGTAACTCAAACAGTTCAACAAAACTAATATCCAATATAATACAAGTATCTAATGAAATAAGTTTAAATTATAGTTGTAGGTAGGTCTCTGATAAATGTCTCGTCCACTATAGATTAAAATCATAGGACAATGTACGTCGTAATCACTCTAGCCATGGAGCCTCCATGGTCTACGTAGACTAGACTCAATAGACATTTTTTTGTTTGCTTTTAAAAATTTATTACACACAATAAATAATGTACAAAGGCGAAACTTAATGCTTTTAAGCATTTTCTACCAGTTTTACCTTTCAAGTAGTCTCAGGAGCTTTTGTGCTTTAAGTTATTTAAAAGTTTAAGATTATAAACGTTAAATTGTAGGTTTAGCAAAATTGTAAAAACAAACTCGTTACTTTGTAAATTTCATCGACAAAGTGAAACCTGCATAATGTTAAATGGCATGGCAATGGAATTCAATGGGCTTAATAAATATAGTACCTACTAACTCACAATGGACAAATCAACATCTAATAATAAAATGAAACGAAATTGATTGTTATTAAATTGTTTGATTATTAATTATATTAAATTGATTGTTATAAGTATTTTACAATTGTGCTGGGGATCCTGACGTAAGTTTTAAAAACCTGTCTCAGTATTCCCGCTCATTCCTCCTTTTAACAATTTCTTAGTATGAACTTCGTAGCGCAGTGGTATGCGCGGTGGATTTATAAGACGGAGGTCCTGGGTTCGATTCCCGGCGGGGCAGATTGAGATTTTTCTTAATTTGTCTTGGTCTGGCTGGTGGGAGGCTTTCGCCGTGGCTAGTTACCACCCTACCGACAAAGACGTACCGTCAAGCGATTTAGCGTTCCGGTACGATGTCGTGTAGAAACCGATAGGGGTGTGGATTTTCGTCCCACTTCTAACAAGTTAGCCCGCTTCCATCTTAGACTGCATCATCACTTAACATCAGGTGTGATAGCAGTCAAGGGCCGACTTGTAGTCGATAAAAAAAAAAAAAAAAAAAAAAAAAAAAAAAAAAAAACTATGGAACAAGCTAAAGAAATAATTAGCCTAACATGCATGCAAATAACAAATATGTGTGTGTGTGCGTGTGTTTGTGTGTGTAAAGTAATAAGTTTTGGATCATAAAATTAATTTTCACTCTGTATTCAATTCGAACCAAAACTGCTTGTAGGTTTAAGAAGGAAAGGAAAATTTTAACGCGTGCTGCTATATACCTTTTAAAAAAATAACATTTTTTAACTTTTTGCTTTAGCGATTTTCTGACAAAAGAATAATATTGTGGGTAATGGGTATGCCGCTAATCCCCTAGCCCTAGTAGTTTGACAGGAGTTGCCTTCCATCATTCTTACTTACCTTGTCTAGTCTTCCTCGTAGTTTATCAAGTCAAAGTGTCTACTACGACATCGATTACGTAAATTAAAACGCACGGACAATTTGCGCATTTTGTTTCGTTAGCTCAACGTCGGGACGCGTTTTAAAAAGCTACTCTGATTTTTATCGTATATTCTCTTTAAAAGCTGATTTTAAAAATAATTGAAAAACGAACAAGCCAATGCCTATTTCTTTTTTGATTAAGAATGTGATAGCTTGAATAAAAAATTCACCGTTCGCCGGCGCGGTGCTGATTTAATTTTAATAAAAAGTGACGAGTAGGTTAAAGCAATTTTATATTTAAACCGCTGTTATAATTTTCTTTTTTATTTAAAATTAACTACATTAACAAAACGACACTTTATTAAAAAGTTTATTTTGTTAAAATATAAAAACTCTCTCAATAACAATTTGTAAGGCCTGAGCCACATATAGCTTCGAAAATTTGAACATTTGAATGAATGTCGGACACGGGATTGCTCTTTGGATCATTGTACAAAGATATTCACTTTGCCATCATATCTGTGGTTAGTAAAAGTACTATAGAAAGATGTGGTTGCAAAGAATGTTCAAATGTCTGAAGCAATGTGAGGCGCAGGCATAACATATCAGGATGATTACTACTCAATATGGTAGGGGAGCCCAAGCGGGGATTTCGGGATTTACTAAAGCGCGGCAGATTAATATAAAACATACAATTCAGAAGTTATTAATACCAACAAGTAAAGTTTCACCTGTCAGATGCAGATGCAGAATTGAGAGAGATGTATGTTTCATTTTATAACCGAGCTCGTGAAATAGAATTTTAACTTCATCTATAAATAATAATTAATAACCATTAATAACCATTAGGCTAGCATATGTGGATTCGATCACAAGATCCTGGGTCAGGTCGCGGAATGATTCTGAGTTTTTCATTCTTCTATGAAATTTTGAGCACATTCCAAGCCCGGAGTTTGGAAATTTGTGGTGTTACACCTCTATGCCTTAGAGAGCACGTCAACCTGCAGGTCCAGGTCACTATCGTCAACATCTGATAAATTAAACATTATCACCCTCAGCCCGCCAACCCACATTGAAGCAGCTAAGCGGGTTAACGCTCCATATCGCCTCTCCTATAAAAAGGGAGCCTGGCTCTGGAGTGGGCCGTTAATTGGCTGATAATGATGATGATCCTGATCTTTAAAGTTTGGCTTAAGTGTAGTTCGGTAGACTTTAGGTGCGGCTAGGGGGCTAGTTATTATACTACTAGAAAAATGTCACCATATCTATCTTTATTAGATTTGTGACGCAATTAATTTACCAACTGTTGTTAATAACTTCATCCGAGTAGAATCCTTCTTACTAAAAATACTCCTAGATTATCCCTCAATAGGTACATCAAGCATCTCAAACTGAACTCGATTAGGCGTAGTCGTAATCGAGTAAAAAGTGGTTTGGTTCCTTGTCATTTTCCATTTGCCAGAGTAACAATAATTATTACTTTGACATTTGATCAACTGGTAATCTATTGTTAATTAATCGTCGTTTTCCTACCCATATCTGAAAATGATTAATGGTTAATAGACCGTTTCACTAATTATGATCGACGAGGTTTTTCAGGAACCGGGGGTTAGCATTTGACTTCAATATTTTCATTGGCTCTTACTAAAATAAAATTATATACCTACATACCTCTTGTATAGATATTTTACTTTCAAAAGAAGGCTTTGGTTGTGCCAGTAACATGTACAAGTGATAAGTGCGTTCGTGTGTATCAATAAAGCAGAGTTAGGAAAGCAAAAACATGTATGTTGATTGTCATAATCTGTCTCTGAGTGGTTGGTTTAGAGCTCATCGATGTTTTTTAACCAACTTCGAAAAAAAGAAGGTTATCAATTCGACCTGTATGTATTTAAAATTTCAAGAACTGTCCAGTCTGTATATGTTAGTCTATAACAGCGTCTGAACAAATGTGCCAAATTTCAAAAGTGTATGTATCTATGTATTATGTTCGCATATCTCCGGAACTACAAGTCCGATTGACGTAATTCGTTTTTGTTGTAAAATTTTCAAGTTTCATCAAAATCGGTTAAGCAGTTATCGAGATAGGAAATTTGAACCGACTTGTTTTAGGTATGACCACGTAAAACTTTTTACGGAGTAATCCGTTTATTCCTTTCCTTTGGCCGAATTTTCAGTTGAAAATTAGGTTATTTTTTCGATATTCATTAAAAATTAGGTAAAAAAATAAATATTTCCATTCAAATAAATTATAGAGTGTTTGGGACATGAAAAGGTAGGACTTCACCAAATTTCGTGAAAATAAAAATAATAATGTTTTATTGATGGAAAAGACGGAAAAGATAAAAATAAAAAAGGTAGGTTTTTGAATTTTTCACATAAATTTTGAGGTTGAAAAAAGTATAAATACAAAAGTTTTAGATCTTTTTATTACCTACCACTTTGCACTATAAAACTTCTACATAGGACTTTTAGTTTTGCTGAAAATCGATAAAATCCGTTTTTTACCCCTAAACTCTCACCCTCTACCCCTTCCCGACCTCAGATCGCCCGTAATTTATTTTTCCTTTCATTTTTATGATATTCTCTTCCGTTTGCAATGGGTTTCATCCTACTGCGATTTTTTTGGTTTCAAAAATTATCGGCACTGGTCTAATACGACAATACTTGAAATCGCGCGTACGCAATAACTAACATAATTTTGGTTTCGAATTAATCAGGTCAGTCATAGTAAGCAGTTTGTTCATATTTTTCGCTTATTTGAAATAATAAGCAACATTGCCACGAGTCAACAATTAGTAATGTTTTAATTTTATTATCAGAGTGACACTGCTAAAAAAAAGATTTTAAGAACCTGACCTTATATTATAATTCCAAAGGGCATAAAATAGGAGGTCTGTGTCAAAAGAGTAGAAGCGACATAAGTTAGAAAATACTCTTAACATATTTTATTTGTGCAACCATATCGTTTCCTCTGAATTAAATATTAATTATTAAATCTATATACTAATATTAAAAATGGGAAATTAACTCTGTCTGTCTATCTCGTTTTCACGTTAAAACTACTGAACTGATTTAAATGAAGTTTGGTACTGAGATAGTCATAGAACATGAGAAAGGACACAGGCTATTTTTTTGTTTTATCACAAAACAGAATTTCTGGCGGACGGTCCGCTAGTTAACTATTATTTTATTAAGTCAACATA
The DNA here is from genome assembly GCA_034621355.1 of Mycalesis mineus. Lineage (NCBI taxonomy): Eukaryota > Metazoa > Arthropoda > Insecta > Lepidoptera > Nymphalidae > Mycalesis > Mycalesis mineus. The sequence continues at coordinate 24,064,462 of CM067908.1, read as the reverse complement.
AGATTTAATATTTTATGGATATAATATTTTATGCATTCTTTGTATAGAATTTAAGTCTTGTTATAGGTTAAAATAGTTTTAATTTTTTTAATATAAAATTTTTACTAGAATCACATACAAGTAGGTAACAGCTAAAGGTTCTTCTCCCATTAACCCATGACTTTTTCTTCTCTTACTCTATGTTCCTCAATATAAACCACTAGCAGTCACCCGCGACTTCGTCCGCGTGAAAACCTTTTAGATACCCTTCTAATTTTAAAGACAGACTTTCATATAAAGTATGTTCATTCCCCGCTACCTCACTTAATTTAATTTTTTTATAGTTTTCCGTCAAGCAATATCCTCCGTCCCGTCCCGCGTAGTAAAGATCTACATTTTTGTTTAACATTACAGTACATTAACATTAACAATATATATTTATGGCAAGCTGACGGGTATAAATTGATATTAAATAGTATATTTCACTCTTGAGTCTAGTCTTCAGAATAAACAATAATAATTTTACAATCCGACTCGCAGATAGAGATTAGCCAGTTTAAACAAACGAACAAACTGTTTCGTATATTATATAGGTAAAAATGGTCTGTCATGCTACATAAACTGGACGAAAATCGAATTCTCAAAGAATAGCAGCATCAAAATGTTGATCCCTATTCAGTGCGTATAACATAACACGGAGGAGGTCGATTTGGACCATATTGCGGCAGTGTTATGCTTTTTAGAAATTTTTTAATATATCCGAAACTATATAACTAACGTAAGCTTAAGCATATGAATTAAATGATTTATTAAAACATAAACATACAAACTTTGCCTCTTTATAATATCAGTATAGATAAACCCTCGATCCCACCTTCGATACCTTTTGATAATAGTAAAGATTCTCAGTACATAGAGACATAACGTCTATATAAACTCTTTGCAAGTCAGTCAAAAGTTAATAAAATCAGATTAGAAGCCTACAGATCCAGGGCTAGCTTCGGAAGACCAGCTTATCACTCTTCAAGAATTCCAGCCAACCTGCAAATTGACGCCATACCCCTTGCACAAGATGTCAAGCACAATTCCTTGTGTTTGTGATGATTCATCATACCTTGGAAAACGAAACCACGTCTAGGTAACCACACAGATCCACTTATATTACATCACACGATGACGCCAATGTACTCGTACCTCATACTATCGGGTACATGTGTACTCATTATACCGGGTAGAAGAATGCAGCCCGTTTGAAACACCACAAGTAGGTTATGCACTCAACAACATCAACTCTATGGAGTCTCACGTATGCTTATTAGTGACTATTTCGAACAGGCCCTGAAATAGTCGCTGTTACGGGGGAGGTGTTACGTACAACCAAGTCATAGCCAAGTCTTAGTAGAACTCTTAGAGTAGAATTAACTAACCCGTTTCTGTTGTGCTAACGTTCCTCAAATTTACACACACGAACACACTTTTGAGCTACTACTTTACTACCACAACTAGTACCGACCGTCGCCTTATTGTATAAAGCCTATAACTATAATTGTGGTCTAAGGAGTGTCAAGCGCAACATAAGAGTTGACAGTGAAGATTAACTCTCTCTAGCCTCTGCACATAAACTCCACTCTCACCTTCTCGCGGTGGACCCCATTACGTCGAGCAACTCTGTGGAAGATTGGGTTTTAACCCCAGTGGCGGTCGAGAGTACAGGATCATATCAAATAATTTGGTTCAGTAATCTTTCCGGATGAGTACAAAGTAGTACCAACGGCAGTGCTCCGAGTAAGCAGGATTACTTCCCACTCGTCAGCACGTTCTAGGTGAGGTAAACGTCTAAACCCGTTAACCAAACATGGAAAAGCAAAGAAAGAAACGGCCTCAAGTTCCCAGCGGACGAGTGATACCCAGTCAGAGCAGCAAGTGCGTGGGTTCAGGCAAGACCAGGGGTGCGAAGAATGCCTGGGAGTCATTAAGTTGCGAAACCAATAACAACAACAAAGGAGACGAGGGAAGTATTGTACCACGAACTGGATAAGTTACATTGGGATGTACTGAGTCGATCGGAGGTAAGGATTCCTGGTGAAGATTGCACAAAATTATACTCAGGCCACACCCTATATCACAGAGAAGGAACGTGGTAAAGGCATTCTCATGCTCGAGCTGAAACTTGGGTGACTACTAAAGATATCCTCCACAAACTTAGTGTAGCTCAGAAGGCAGTGGAAAGGAAACTGGTAGGAATTACACTTAGGGGAAAAAAGTCTAATAAATAGCTGAGAAAACAAAGCAAGGTCTGTGATGCTGTACAACGAATGGCAAATCTAAAATGGCAGTGGGCAGGACATGTGGCCCGTAAAACATATTCGTAGTGCAAGAACGTTTTGGAATGGCGACCAGGGAACTGAAAAAGACCACTAATAAGGTGGAAGGACGATATCATCAAGGTGGCGGGCAACAACTGCATACTCGCAGCCCAAAATAGAAGAGATTGGAAGAGGTTAAAGGAGGCCTACACCATTATGGTAGAAAGGGCTACTGAAGAAGAAGAACTATTATTACCATTACGCACTTGTGACTACTAACAAAAAGCACTATAAACATATTCTATTAATGAATATTCATGAAAGTTAAAAAGCTCGGTTAATTAAAAAACGCAAGCAAAGTGAGCAAATAGTTCGCAGAGCACACAGTAGCAGTCGGGATAATCAAAAAGAAATCTGAAAGTATGCAGTGTATGAAAGTTTGCATGAAGGTTGCGCTTTGTCTGTTTACAAAGGCTGTTCTATATTACGTGACCTTTGCCAAGTGCATTGCCGTAGTGGCTATTCAAAACTTTATTTATCTTCGATAGCTTAACGATTGAACTGAAATCAGATTATCTTAAGGTTCAAATCTTATCTATTGTACCTTCTTTATATTACTCCTTTTTTAACGCTGATGAACGCATGCACCGCTCCGGAAAGTAAACTGGAATCAGGGTTTTGTTGGAGGGTATGTGGAACTCGCCAGTTAGATCGAAATACTGACTGAAACCCTTGAGGTGAGACGTGACGGGACCGTGGTCACAAATTACTATAATTATTAAATTACTCCTAGTACCAGCGACCGCCTCGTTAATTTACTGTTTAGCTTAAGTGGCTTTGATTACGAGGTTTTGATTTCAAAAACTGGGTAGGGTCGTGGCATAATTTTGAGTTTTTCTGCGGAGAACACGTTATGATATCGGTTCCGGTCGCAGTCTTCAAAATTCATTGAAGGCGAACGAAACAAACCCAAGAATATTTTGGTTCGATCCCCGTCTGTTTGATTGTTATCCTATACGTAGTACAAGGGCAAGGAAACTATGAGATCATGTTTTAAAAGGCGTGATTGTATCACAGAGCGTAGCCTTTAATTACAGCGATGAAGGTAAAATTGGTTTTGATTAAAAATACACTAATCAGAATTATTCTTTTATAGAAATAACATTTCCCAACTTTACACTGCTACTGAGAATTTGCTATATTCGTATTTCAAACTTCACTATATTGACTTGAGCTTTTCTTTGTTTAAAGAACTTTTTAGAAAAAAAAAACTTAGCCTGAAGTTATAAATTGGCGATGACCATCACGTTAAGTCAACACTTTCGGTCATTATAACAAACATCTGATAGTGATCGTTAAGGTATCAAATATCATTACCCTACGCCCGCCAACTTTTGTTAGAACAGCGTGGCGAGTGCAAGCTTCAAATCTCCTGCCTGGATTTAGTGGGCTATTAAAATGACGATGATGGATTACAGACAAAACAACTTTGTATTCTAACCACTTCACCTATGAACTAGTTTTGAACTCTCAATACTACTCGTAGAAGGTAACAAGCTTTGTCGATTTCCATAAAATTTGCGGGTGAATGAACGTGTTTAAACAGAAAAGGCGTGCCTTACAATTCGATTTATCAACGTCCAGAAACTTTCAGCTGTTTGTTATCGTTCTCGACAAAGATTCAATACTTACTATTGAACATACCACTGACGTTAGTTCGCTATGTAAATTGTTTTAAACTGGCAGAAAGATATTTTTTAGCTCGTTAAGGAAATACTACGTTAGGTTGGTAGGAAACAGTTCGTTAAGTTAGCCTTTGACTACGATCGTACATGATGGTAAGTGGTGATGGAATATAAAATGGAAGGAGGCGAAGTTGTTAGGAGTAGGAAAAAAAAATACCGCTAAGCGATTTAACGTACGTTATGTTAAATCGCTTAGCGGTACGTCTTTACCGATAGGGTGGTAACTATCCACGACTGAAACTTTCCGCCAGCTAGACTTTAAAAAATCTGAATCGACCCGGAATAAATCCCAGGACCTCCGTCTTCAAATCCACCGCGCATACCGCTGCACCAAGAAGGGCGTTCTGTTATGAAAAGTATGATAGGGTGTTATTACTGATTATTGAGGTTAATACTTACGTCTTCGAGGATGAGCTCAGGGCGGGATCTTTAGGAAATTAGGTGTTAAGGTGCAAGGTCCTGTGTAATGAATTTTCTAAAAAGCGTTGATTTGTTTATAGGCGATAGTTTTCTACTTACCAATAGTAATTTGCTTGGTTCGTATATTATAACTATGATAAAATTATTATTAAAAAAACAAGAACCCAACAGTTTAGAAATAATGAACTGAAAAGAGAAAAACAAGGATCAGTATATCTATATTTGTAAATACTTTATGGTGCTGCAAGCAGGGAACATACGTAGTTTTGGTGGATCTAACTTTGCCTGCAGGTAGCGAAGTATCGTTTGTCCTAGAAGTATTCCTGTAGCAAATCCGAATTTCGAAATTTAGTTGATCCTTTGGGATTTGTCGGTTTTTATTTTCAATCCATCCCTGCAATAGAGCAAACAAAACTAAAAAATATTGCCGAACCGTTCAAACAGTTTTGCAATTTTTATCGACACTAACGAATAACAATTCATTTTTATATATCTATACAAATAAATAAGATTGACGTGTCTAATGAAATTTGAAATCAACAGCTTTTAGGGTTGGTGGATCAATACGACGGAGGTTCTGTGTTTGATTTCCGACTGGGCCGATTGAGATTGTCTTAATTGATTCAGAGTGCCTAGTGTGAGCTTTCACCAAAACAAATCAAAAACTTCACATTTGCGTAAAGTCAAATTTTATATGGAATTGAAACAGGCCCCTGGCGGTAGCGAGAGAAAACTCAAATGGGTGAGCGTCAGTGTCATATAAAATTTGCGTTTACCGTTCTCGATATCGACGCGGTAAAATCTTACACTAGTCACACATATCTGGCTGGTCTGGCCAAGACGTTTCGCCAAGCGATTTAGCGTCCCGATACGATGTAGTAGTGTAGATTTCATACTACTCCGAATAAATTAATGCGCTTTGCAGTAGTCTATTAGATACGCATTTACGCATTAACTACTCCCGGATAATTTATTTCAAAGTAAATTAAAGTAAGTAAATGACGCAATTATTTTTTAATTTTCAGCGAGTTATGAGGTCAGATTTATTTTGTCATTAAAAAAAGTTTTTGCTATAACATGGAAAAGACGATGTATGTCCAATCCACCACGCCGTGTCAGTGCGGGTTGGCGGCGATTAGCAAAGGCGAATTGCAAAACAAAAGGTTGTAACGCGTAGACGGGCACGTAGAGCGGTGGAGGCTCTACCGCCGTAGTCGGCTGAAGTCACTCGAGCGGGGTGCGTGCGACCCGGGGCCCGAAGCCGAGCTTAGCCGTAAACTCGCAACTCCGCCATTCGCAAGTCAGCCGCCGACACCGCGGGCCGTCCCGCTCCGGCGCCCGTAAAGTTCGTATCGACGACGAACCGCGTCTTTCATTACTGAAAGGTCAAACCCTAATCGTTTGTACTACACCGAACCACGTTGTGCTATCAATCCGAAAAGCTACTTGGAAACGCCATATGAATACCGTCGCTTTTATGATTTAGAAAAGGTAAGACTTGTGTTTACTTTTGTGCTTGTGTGCCAAGCGAATGTTTTTTGTATTCTGTGTGTGTTTGTATGCTTTCGCGAACAGTCAAACGTCATCATACCATACTATTTGTATGTATTTTTGTAGCACATACCTAATAAATTACAACTTATTGTGACTCTTAACTTTTATACTTAAATATTATGTTACTTTATGTTGTCTTAAATTAAAATTATTTTACTATCATTTAGAATCTTATTATGAATAACAGTTTTCATTTATATTTTTTGCTCCTATATTACATATAATATAATTTTATTAAATTGAATAGACTTTAAAAGTAAGTAAGTGAATACACTGATATAAATGATTTAGTACTGTGCTAAATGTATAATAAAAGAGCTCCCCCTTAAAAGGCTCGTTAAGGCTCAATTTACCGCGCATGTAGTTCGCAAGTAAACAAGCAACAAGTCAAATGCCAAAACATGTCTAATATCTAACATTACATGTATTGTGTCCTATAGCGAATGTGATTTAAAATTGATTCTTATTATTATATCAAGGACTTCAAAAAAGGAGGTTAACAAATTAACCCTTGTAATATTGTTAGAATTGCCTACTTTTTGAATACGTACTACCTCCTAAATTTGTTTGTCAAAGTGCATGTATGTGTGTAAGTTTGATTATTTATCAATGCATATATCAAAGGCTGTGAGTCGGATTGCAAAAAATTCTGTTTTAATAAATTATTTAATTTGTATACTTAGGTTTGCGTCATTATATATACAGCTAAACATAAATCCTTAATCTTCATCATCATTATCAGCCTATTAAAGGCCCAGCGCAGCGCCAGTCCTCCCTCCTTATAGGAGAGGGGATATGGAGCGTAGAATTGCTTCGCTGTTCCAATGCGGGATTGCGGGCTTAAATCCTTGATTTTTTAACATGGATATTATTGATATAAGATTTGTCTTTTACAGTATTATTATTAGTCATATAGTTTCGGAGATAATACAAAATTTATAAAAAGCGCAACACTGCTGCTGGCACTATAGTGATGTCCAAACTAAATTGAACTCCTCCGTATATGCTTATAAGTACTGAATAGGGATCACCGTTTTAGAAATGATCTTCTTTCGTGTTAGAAACGATAATACCGTAATGAGTTGAGTTCCATCTTTGTTGTTTACACCGTGTCTATACTAATAAGAAAGGGGATTTATGTCTGGATGTACGTGTTGGATTAGAACAATTGTTTTTATTTAATATTAAAGCTATACTCAAGATTGACATGGACTATATAATACCAGGCTTTATGCATCAGCTTGCTATAATTATTATTTTTTTTTATTATTTTTGTTTCAAAGATACAATGGAATACAAGTTTAAATAACGTATTCTTATAGCTAAAGATACATTATTATTGTATGGGACTGAAACATTTAGCAGGCTGACACGCCTTTACAAAATATTGAGTCATAATTATCCACGATATTTATGGTTGTAACTATTTCGTTTAATATTTTAGGTATAATTAGGTTTCACTTTCATCAATTGCTATAATTATTGATTTATGTGAAATACTAGTAAGTCGGAATAATACGTGCTTCTGAGCTGATTTATGCAGAGTAATCGTTATTATTATGTTAATGTACTGTAATGCCCTACAATGTTTAGCAAAAATGTAAATCCTTAGTACAGCTAAAAAAGTCCACATTAGGTACTATCTACGATTAAGTCATAAGCGAGATATACATAAGCGAGAGTTAGAAAATATCTGTCAAAAAATAAGTTAAAATTAAAAAAAGTGGTTGTCTTTAAAGTCGGTTTACTGAGGATAGTTGAACGTGACAATGTCTTAATAAAATATTGATGGAATGGTAGCATTTAATTGGTTATTAAAATTTTTAATTTAAGTATATTTTTATAAATATTAATTTAAATTAATAAAATAATTGATTTTGATTTTATAAATTTATATTTTAAATTTATAATAAATATATTAATTTATAAATATATTAATTTTTTATTTAAAATTAATATATTTAATAATTATATTTAATAGACGGATGTCGAACGCTGCTGAACGCAAAGGCCGATTGTACTTCTTTGTCGCTCGTTCGGTGCTCTCGCTTGCACTTCAAGCCTTACATGGAACGCCTCAAAGCGAGGTAACGACGCATGACGTCACGTTTTTTCGTGCGTGCAGCGCTCTATCGAATTATAAGACGTTGTCACGTCAAAAGTTATTTTAGAAAAAATTTTTAGGCAAGGCATGTGAATGCGGACAAAAGTTACTTACCATCATGACAAATTTACAAATATATACTTTTCCCCGTATTAGGATACGTATGTTATTAAGAGTTAATGAAAAATTACGGGCCTACACTTGCTTTACGGGAAACTACAAAAAAATAAACTTAAAAAGGGGGAGGGGGAATGGGTGAGCACACTTTATATGAAGCGCTGTTCTTAACATTGGAAGGGTTCCCAAAGTTTTTCCACGCAAACGAAGTCGCCGGTGACTACTAGTTTATGTTTATTGCAATATCACACTAATATTATAAAAGCAAAAGTTTATGTGCGTATTTTTGTTCCGCCTTCACGCGGCAAGTTTCAATCTGATTTGACTAAAATTTTGTATGGAGGTAGATTATACTTAGGATTAATATAATATAGATCCGTTTTGAAGCATATTCCAATAGGAATGGAAACAACGTGGCTAAAACTGCGGAACACAGCTATTATAGTGATATAGACGGAGTTATGATTGGACTATAATTAAATCGATAAAAGCGAGAGCCGCCAATAAAAGAAATTATTGCTCTTTTCATTGATTTTGGCATAAAACTGAAAAGTACAATTAAAGCAATTTTTACGTGTCTCTTGTCCATTTAGGAATTGACGTTTTCTAAATTGGATCAAATTAAAACGCCAAACAATTTACCATGCCGGTATAATGTAGCGTTAAAAACAGTAGGGGTAAATGTGAAGAATAAACTTGGACTTACATATTAAGTTTGCAAGCTACAATCTTTAATAATTAAGTTAACCTGTCATGGTTTATACAATATCCTAGTCTTTCTTAAACAAAATATAAATATGTATAAACAGAAAAAGGACTTAAAGGATCGTCGTATTAGGAATCGACATAAATTAGTTTTATCAGCGTATCGTCTCCGAAAAGTTCAAAAGTCATTCGTTGGACTGGGTGTACTCTTCTACAACAAGATGCCCAATTCAGTTTTAGATCTGACATTACATAAGTTTAAGCAATGTATTAAAACTTACTTACTGAGTCAAGGTTTTATACTATTGATGAATTTTTAAATGACAAAGAGGTTGAGAGGCAATTGGATCAGCTTTCAACTTCACACAAGTAGTAGAATAAAAATCGATGATTTTAAAAGAGCAACTGTTAAGTTTCTTGCTGGCTCTTCTCAACAGGACCTGCCTTCCGAGCCGCTGGTAGAGTCACAAATAGTCTAATTTGACGTTTCAAAAGTACTTATAATTAGCCCACTTGAAATAAATGATTTTGAATTTGAATTTAAGTAGCATCTAATTACATCGATTTGCAGACAGTATGGCAGTCAACAATAAATTAATATCGTTATACAGGTAATAACAAAATATTCTGTTATAATTAAGAAAACTATGATGCCTAAGCTTTTTACTCTTTTTTATTTTGTTTTATTTTTTTTAGTTTTGCTTACGGTAGCGGTTAAGTATTTCCTTTTTTACTAAGTTTAAATTATTTTATTTATCTGTACATATATTTAAGTTATTCCTTATTATATAATAAAGTACGAATCCTTTAATGTTGAATATAGGCTAAGTTTGTTATAATTGTATTTAAAATTAACAGAGACACCGACTTCGTCCGCGAGGAAAATAATGTACTGCAGAAACCAAATAAATAATTTACGTGCTTTTTAAATATTACGCGTGGTTAGCAAGTTTTTGTTAAAAAATGCTATCGCTGACTTTGTATAATATGAAGGAGAACAATCCTTCGATACATTATTTTGTTATATCTCAAGGATTAAGGCAACGTCTTCAATAGCTAATGAACGGGTACGTAACTAACAATTATCGACACATCTAAGCCAATTTACATGAAACTTATATAAAACTTCGCTCAGAAAATCTATATTATTGGTGAAAACTGCAACAAAATCTGTGAGCCTAGTGTGAGCTTTCACCAAAACAAATCACTTTCGCGTAAAGGCAAATTTTATATGGAATCGAATCAGCGCCCCTGGCAGTATCGAGAGATAACTCAAATGAGTGAGTGTCATATAAAATTTGCGTTTACCGTTGTCGATATCGACGCGGTAAAATCTTTCACTAGCCACACACATCACAGGGAGATGCCCGCCGTCCCTTGCGGTGAGCGGACGTATCTTGCGCACAGTGCACGTGTGTCTTCAATTCTTTTAAAATTAAAAAAAAATCGTTATATTACTTCTAGTGTTCTGTGTGTGGTGTTCACTAAACCCTGCGTCGCCAGGACCAGGTTTGAGCAAAAGGACTCAGGTATTTAAGGATAATTTACGAGACAGGACTCAGGTTGTATATTTAATTATTATTCGAGACAGGACTCCTTCATTTACTTATATATAGTTCTACATAGCATAGTTATTACATAGTTGTTGTTAATTTATTCAGTTGTTAGTTTTAGCAAATAGACAGTGCATTTTATCTAGAATTAGGTCACCACATGTGTTAGTTTAGTTAAGTTAGGTTAGTTTGGACGCAACGTGCGCAGCACGTGGCGGTTGACTTTGACAGCTGTCATTGTCAGCCGTCACTCACTCTGTCAGCCGTCAGCTGTCATCTGACAGCTGACATTTGTTGTCAAATCGAACCACAGACTGCCTTTTACAGTGAACAGTGTAAATAGACCAACCGACTCCGGTCGGACCCAACTTTTTATTTTTATTTTTTATCTCGCTGTTCAATACACGAAGTGTAGTTTGGTTGCGGGACTAACATGGACACTGACTCTGGGGAGGCGGCGGATGCTGCCTCACCCTTTGCGCCCAGATCCTCGCTGGCTAGGACCCCCCCCTCGGGGTTCACGGCCGCGAGGGAGGACGACGGTGAGATGGCGACCTTTACGCCAACCGCGCCGCCGCGTAAGAAGAGCCCCAAGGTTCCGGAGCCCAGTGGAGCAACCACGGCTGCGACTAGGGCAGGGGGTGTCAAGCGCCCCTTGACCTCTCCAGAGGAGCGTGGGCGCGGCGTGGAGGCGATCCGTTTGTGCCGCCCGGCACGAACCACGTCTCCTGCCCGCCCAGCCACGGCGCCTGCAACTCTTCGATCGGCCCAGCCACCTCCATTGGCAGGTATTATGTTGGCCAATCAAGAGCCGCGTACGAAGAAAGCTGGACCTCCAAAAGAAATCAAGTCGTCTGACGGGGACAGCTCGGCGCCCAAATCAGTAGCTGACAGTGGGAGCACAGGATCGTTGGCAGCTGCCAGCAAGACTGAGCTGCTTGATCGTGTACACCGCCAGCTGGGCCAGATCACGACGGTAGTCACCAGCAATGCATCGAGGCTCAACAAGGATGCTACCAACTTGATATCGTCGAGCGCGCAGGATGTTTTGGCAGTTGTGGCGGCTCTTGCCCTGAGGCTCTGCGAGGTGGAGTCCCAGCTTTCAGAGGCGAAAGGGCGGGAAGCCAAACTGCTGGAGCAAATTAAAACGTCCCCCACCGTCCATCCATCTGTAACACCGACCAGCGTGTCCTACTCCTCGGCGCTACGCTTAGGAAAACGGGCGGAGCCAATCCCCATACCGCCGAGCGGACCTGTGCTTGCCTTCTACCCGGCTCCCGACCAGACCGATAAGCTGAAAACAGCTGAGGACACTAAAGCTGAACTAAAGCGGGCTATAAATCCGGGCACTATAAGCGTGCAAGTGGATAAGGTGCGTAAGCTGGGGAACGCGGGCGTTATCGTCCAAACCACGTCCCCCTCGGCGGCCGAGAGGCTACGTAGTGCCGTGCCACCCACGTTAAGGGTATCGGAGCCTCAACGGCGGTCGCCGAGACTGTGCCTACGAAACGTGGATGGAAATCCTACCGAAGCAGATATTCTGGCCGCCATCTACGACCAAAACCTCAGGTCGTCCTCTTCGTGGACGCTAGAGCGGGTGACTAAAGAAGGAAAAATATATAAGCGCCACGGACGCAGGCCGAACTCAGTGACGGTGGTCCTAGAATGTTCCCCAGCGCTCCGGGACGCACTCTTGCAAAAAGGGCACGTATATATAGGGTGGCAGTCCATGGAGATTATGGACTACGTCCAAGTGACTTGCTGCCACAAGTGCCAACAGTATGGCCACCCGGAGCGGTACTGCAGGGCTGCGGAAGCAACGTGCGGCAAGTGTGGCGGAACGGGACACGACAAAACCGCATGCAAGGCGACGGAGATGAGGTGCGCCACATGCCATAAATTTGGACGGGCAGAAGCAGCCTCTCACGTGACGGCGTCGAGAGATTGCCCAGCGCGCAAATACGCGGAGGAGAGGGCCGTCGCAAGCACCAATTATGGCTTGTGAGTTAAAGATTGGCTAAATAAACCTGGGTGGCTCCTCACTGGCCACCCATGAGCTATCAACAATTGCCAGGGAGCTGCGTCTGGATATTGTTCTTGTCCAAGAACAATACTCTCAGGCGCAGCAGGGCCTGGCACTCGTCCAGCAAGGGGACGCACCAAGAGCGGGCGTCGCAGTCTTCTCGCGCACAGTCGGCGTGGCAGCCCTACCGCATCTGTCGAACCGCCACTGTATGACCGTCGCTGCAAGACAGGGAGACTGGGAGTGCGTGCTTATCTCTGCGTACTTCCAGTACTCGGAGAGTGTGGATGGCCACCTTGCGCACCTGGATGAAGTCCTGGATCGTCTCCAAGCAACAGGGAGCACTCGCAATGTGGTAATTGGCGCCGATGTCAATGCGCACTCGCCGCTGTGGCACAGCGAGCGACGACATCTTGTGGGTAGGGGCGCTGAGGCCGAGCATCGTCGGAAGAGCGTGGAGGAGTTCATCTCGTCGAGGGACCTCGCTGTTGGGAACATCGAGGGTGAACCTTTCACCTTCGGCGGACCCAATGGCGAGTCAAACATTGATGTAACCCTTTCCACCAGGAGTGTCCGGGTGCGCGAGTGGCGTGTCCACGATAGCGCCTCGTCGAGCGACCATCGGCTCATCACATATATCGTTACACCGCCGTGCCCACGATCAGCAGAGTGCGCCGAGCCGTTGGTGAGTGAGCCGCCGAAGTTTCGGGTAAGTGGGGTGGACTGGTTCCGATTCCGTGCCACGGTGGGGGCCCGCTTGGGCTACCTGCCGTCCAACAAGCCGGCGTCGGTCCTAGCTAGTGCCTTCACTGAGACGGTAGTGCGTACTGCGCACGAGTGTCTCGGAGTAAGGCAAAGTCGTGGGTCCTCAGGTTATGAATGGTGGTCGCCGGGATTGGACAGACAGCGAAGGCTAGTCGCAAAACTGCGCAGGAAGTGGCAGGGGCTACGCAAGGAAGGCACGAGCGAGCGGCAGGTAACGGCGCGGGAGAAATTCCATGCAGAGCGGCGTAAATACCGGCAGTTGATGGAGGAGGAGCAGAACGCGTACAACATGCGAGCGGCGGAGTCTGGCAACACCGACCCGTACGGCCAAGCCTACAGGGTCGCTAGCGGCAGATTCCGTCCGCCATCACAAGTCGTCAATGGGGTCCAATACGCCGAAGGGTTTCCGGGTGGCGTCAGTGAGGCCGCGGACAGCCTGCTCTACGCCCTCTGTCCGGACGACGATCTGTCCAAGGACACGGAGTACCACAGGCAAGTCCGAGTTGCGGCCGCGCTCATTCCATCTGGGCCGTCTGCTTCCCCGCCGCCCATCGAGGGTCTGTGCGGCATCGTCAAGTCTCTGCCTAATACCGCGCCCGGAATCGACGGCATCACGGCGCGGATCGCGAAGCAAGTGTGGAAGGCGGCATCCGTGGAATTCCACCGGGTGTTCGCCACCTGCGTGGAAGAGGGGATCTTTCCCGACGTATGGAAGGACGGGAGGCTTATTGTTCTCCCCAAAGGAAACGGCAAGCCTCTCTCTGACCCGAAAGCTTACCGTCCGATCACGCTCCTCCCTGTATTTGGGAAGATTTTGGAACGCGTCTTGCTCTTATGCGCGCCGCAGATCACCAGAGGGATCTCGGACTTTCAGCACGGATTTTCTCCGGGTAAGTCTACTGTCACGGCGTTGCAAGCTGTTCTCAGTGCTGCAAAAACGACTGAACGGAAGTACTTACAGGCGGTCTTCCTGGACATCTCGGGCGCCTTCGACAATGCCTGGTGGCCCATGATCCTCCTCAAATCGAAGAGGGGAGGCTGCCCTCCCAACGTCTACCGCATGCTGGCGAGCTACTTTGCGAACCGACGTGTCGGGCTATTCGTTGGGAGCACGGTACGGTGGAAAACCTCCACTATGGGGTGCCCGCAAGGATCAGTGCTGGGACCTACCTTGTGGAACGTCCTCCTTGATGACTTGCTTCGGTTGCCGCTACCGGGGGGTGTTAGGGTTATTGCGTACGCGGATGACGTCACGGTGATGATTGAGGCTGACTCGCGGCGGGCGATCGAGACCGCTGCAGCGGAGTCCATCCGTTTGATTGAAGACTGGGGTTTCCGCAACCGGCTCAAATTCGCTCCTACCAAGTCGCAAACCATGACGCTAAAGGGCAAGCTCGGGAAGCGGCCTCCGGTCATCAAGCTCGGGGGCAGCTCGATCAGACCTGTGGCGGAAGCCGTCGTACTTGGCGTCACAATCGATGCAAGTCTGTCTTTCGCGCAGCACGCGTCGTCAATTGGGGAGCGCGCGGCGCGATGCTTCGGGAAGATGTCGCGAGTGTCGACGTCCTCTTGGGGCATCCGTTATCCTGCGCTGCGCATCCTTTACTACGGAACTTTCGTGGCCACATTGACGTACGCCGCTGCGTGTTGGGCGGGAAGGGCGGAGCTGCACGTCGTGCGGTCGACTCTCATCAGGAAGCAGAGATCCTCTCTCGTCCTGTTGACCAAGGCGTATCGCTCTGCGAGCTCCGCCGCCCTGGCGGTGCTTGCTGGGGTGCTGCCCGCGGACCTGGAGGTAATCCGTGCTGCAAGGATACACGAGGCGCGCCAGTCCGCGCCTAAACGGGAGTTGAGCAGACGTAAGCGAGACATCGAGACAGAAATGAATGCGGTATGGCAGGAACGCTGGTGCTCGGAGGTTTGGGGTCGCGAGTTGCGGAGCTTCTTCCCTGACGTCGGCGGCAGACTCAGAGCTACCTGGGTCGCGCCAGACTACGAGACCTCACAGATTCTCATCGGGCACGGCTGTTTCCGGGCGCGTCTGCATGGAATGACGTTGTGCGAGAGTCCAGTTTGCGACTGCGGTCTAGAGGACGAGGACAGGCACCACGTTCTGTGGGAATGTCCTCTGTACGAGGATCTACGACTTCGGATGTTGGACGGGATCGTTCGCGCGGAGGAGGGTCCGGTCTACTACACGGACCTCGTCTCGTCGGAGGCGAACTTCCATCGGCTGCGGGAGTTCGCGCACGCTTGGCACAAGAGGCGGAGTGTTCTGGAGCTCCACGGAACCAGTGACGGAGCCGCTACGGACGGTGGGTCTTCTCCGGACGTGTGACGTGCATGCCCCAGAAGGGGGAGAGTGCTCCATAGGGACAAGGACGAGAAGATAAAGAACTTGTACGGGAGTCAAGAAGGCGGCCCGGCGATGAAACGCGTGGAGAAGTGCGGATTCCGGGTTGCCCTCCTGACGATTCGGCCCGCATAACCGCAAGGTTGGTGGGGCCATGGGAGGTGGTGGGTAGCCACACACAGTCTTTAATAACACATTAGCTAATATTAACCTGATAATAAAACGAGATATACGCGGGCAAAGCAGAGTAACGCAGCTTGTAAATAAATAACAAAATTAATAAATGAACAAATTATTATATCTACGTATGTGTTACGATTTCATCACAAAGAGACCGTAATGAAAGAGGCTGTATTAAGAGTAACTTTGTTATGAACAAAACGCTTAGGTTAGGTTATAGAAAAGCTGACATCGGTGAAGTTGCGAGTGAACTCATACGTGACAACACAACTTTGAAGTACCACTACGTAAAAAAGTTCCCGCGGTGGAGTTCGTTCGTTTGACTTTTGTCATAGGAACTTATTTCATTCTGTTTACAAAGCTTTGAACATTTACTTGATTATCCGTACATTTATAAAAATTTTTAACAAAAAATAGAACCGACTCAAAACGCACTGTAAAAAATAACTGAATAACTGTGTCATTTAGTTGCTTTAATTTACTTAAGCATATCTATGAAGTCGGTGCAAGCAAGTTTAAGGAATATTTATTTAACGTAGTAAAGCAGTATGTGGGTTCTAGATAATGTCCTTAAGTAAATAAGTAAATTAAAGTAACTAAATGACACAGTTATTTTTGACTTTTTAGTGCGGCATTTGTAGCCAGAAAGCAACCGATACTTACACAAAAACCGAAATCGCTGCAAGTGTGCCTATAAAATTTGAAGAGTTCCTTCAATTTTCCCAGGATATCATCATCAGATCCTAACATGACAATGGGACCATCTTGAAAGTGTGCCCTTTCTAATAAAAAAAGAATAATCAAAATCGTTTAACTCTGTAAAAAGTTATGCGTGGTCATACATAAAAAAAATATACGTGTCGAATTGAATACCCCCTCCGTTTTTTTCATCAGTTAAAAATACACGCTAAATTTTTTTTTTTGGAAACTACTAGATGCCCACGTCTTCGCACGCGACCAATATTGTGTGTGATGCAAACATCAAATAAGACCAAAAAAAGAAAAAAATATACGGTACCCCTTTTTAGAAAAGAATCCGTACATATAGCAAACTATCCTTTAAAGATAAATATAAATGCAGTCGCGGGCTTTTTGTAGTCATATGAAAAAGAAACAATCCTTCTATGCATTGTTTAGGCAGCGTTATCAATATAAGCTCCCAGGCCGTGCGACTCTGCAAAAAATATAAACTAAACTAGCGGCGCCCCGCGGTTTCACCTGCGTAGTTCCCGTTCATTTAAAAGTACTCTGATAAAAATAGCCTATATACTATATCAGACGATAATCTATCTCTATACCATATTTCATTCAGTTAAGCTTGGTTGCTTGGACTGTCTCGTTGGTCTAGTTGTTATCCTATCTGCGTTCGAATCCTGGGTCGGGTCACGGAATAATTCCGAGTTTTTCATTCTTCTATGAAATTCTCAGTACATTCCAAACCCGGAGTCGGGAAGTTGACGGTGTCATACCCCCGTGCTTCAGAGAGCACGTTAAGCCGTCGGTCACGGTCACTGTCATCAACATTTGATAGTGGTCGTTAATAAATGAAACATTATCACTCTAAGCCCGCCAACCCGCATTGGAGCAGCGATGTGGGTCGACGCTCCATATCTGCTCTCCTATAATGAGGAAGGCCTGACCCTGCAGTGGGCAGTTAATAGATGATAATGATGAAGCCTTGGTTGAGTAACAAATATCAAAAAACTAGTTGTTAAGTTTCTTAAATTTTCTAATTTGTGCGATTTTCTTGATATTTTTTTCATAAGAACCTTTCCCTGACCATAGCAAACACAACAAAAAAGAATTAAGAAAGTTTGTTTGTGAAGCTATCACCTATTTGCTTTTCTACCGAGCATAATGATATAATAATTAATATTCAGGATTTTACAGAATGAAACGGGATGATTTTCATTAAGGTACCTGGTATTTTTGAGGGACAGATAAATTAATTTAGACGGCGTCCGATAAAATAGAAATCCACGGTAACGAAGTTGTAGACTTACCGAGGCGGAAAATTACCATAAATTAGCAGGAAGAAAAATAATAGTTGCTATTCTTATTTGTTTATGCTAATTTTGGAAAATTCTTTTCAATTTTAATACAGCTTTTACGGGTACACTGCACTTTTGCTTGCAATCACAATGTTTTATTCAATACAGCTGAGAAAAAACTTGTCTCAAATTCATCTGTTTTTATAAAAGCTTCGACCCTTGAGAAGGTTTCGCTTGGCTATAGATGGTTGGAATTTTTTCTATCATTTATTTATTTATATTTTTAAATTTTCAACAATGCTTATAAAATATTATAAAAAACACTATTAAAAATTAATGAAAAATTCAATCCGCCTGCTGCCGGTGGTGAGAAATCTCCTCACAATATGCACCGTTTCAAGAATTACTGCCTTCTCTATCCCACACTTGATCCAACAGCTAAGCGAAAGCTCCTTTAGATGTTGGTCGAAACTTCTCGCTATAAGATCATTAACTGACAATGACTAAAGGAACAACAATAGCATCATCCAGCAGATGACGCACTGGATGGGCGGCACCTGATCCAATAGTGATGATGCTGAGAATATTGTTAGGGTGTTACGTTTATATCGTGAAGAGTTCCTCACTTACTTGGTAACTCAAAATCCCCGCTAGCGATAGGAGGAGCGGATTTTTATAAAGATTTTGTTTCTTGCATTGAAATATGCAATACTTAAATATTGTTAAAATAAAATACAAGCATGGGAGTAAAAATGTATTTATCATACAGCTCACTTTACATTAACGGAAGTATTTCACTGAATCAGTGCAATCAAGAACGTGTACAGTCGATCCGAGCTCTAGATACTTGATTGATACCTTTCATTGCTCCTTCGAAAATAGACCCGCGTCTTCTGTATATAGTAAAAGACAAACGTTACTGTCTGACTGATTCTTGAACGTACGTAAGACCACTAAGTAGATTGCGCTGATTGCCTCCTAAAAGGGTGAAGTAGATACGAGTATACATCAATTTACACACGGACAAAGTCGCGGGTGTCCGCTAGAGGGAATTCGAGTAACGTCACGTCATCAAAAGCGAGGTACCGGATTTCTTGATCGGTACGTGGACTTTGAATATCACGACAGCGCAACCCCACAAACATCCCATCGAAAGCCAAGTCTTAAAATACTTTCCAGGCACGGTATTTGCTGCACATTTTAACAGAGGGCTATTTAAGGCACGGATAAAAAAATATGTCAAAAGCCGGCAAAGCTGTAGTCACTCAAAATTATTGATTGACCAGTAAGTTCGTTTGCCTGCTAAAGGCATTCAGTCCATCGAACCACTAGCAGTCCGCGCTCGCCAGATACTCGCAATTCGGTTTGTATATAAAAGTGTATATATGTAAACAGGCTTGCCATTCGACGAGTGCTGAGCCATATCTACGGCTCTGCGTTCGTGAAATACCGAGCATGTATTTTTGCTGATATTCTACTTCTTTTTCCCTTTTCCCCACTTGGCCATAATGTTGGCCCTTGTGCGTGATTTCTCCGGTATAGATCCTCTCTGGTTCATTCCAACCAGCGGAGCTCGCTCCAGAAGCTTAGCAGGCCGCCCAGGTCGCCGATAGCCTCGTGGACTGTCGCTGAGGTACCAATGTAGGCTTGCATGTTGTTTCGATACACCAAAGTATCGGCGTCTCGTTTTCCTCCATGCAGACTCTGCATAGAGGACTGTCCGTCATACCTAAAATTGAAAGGTGTTTGTTTAGTATGCAGAGGCCCTTTATAAGTCCTACTACAGTTCTCAACTTCATACGCATGTTCGAGTTCAAGCGCATGAGTTTTTTTATAGTTGGGTTTAAGTTTTGTTGTGACTCTATTTGCTGACATGCTCAGTGTACATTTGGTGTTACGAGCATCTAAACTTCGAAGAACGAGGAACTTCGTAAAAATGTATAAACCTAGCCGTGTCTGGACGAGGTTTAATTATTTTCACAGATTGTGATGGTGATGCAAGTGCTATGTAATCGTATTTATATACCTACAAGTAGGTGTAGCCATATTCACTATCGATACATAAGACAAATTTATGAAGATGTACTGTTCCCTTTGAATCATGTTATTTGGTCACACAGTTGAGAATAAAATAGAAAATTAATACAAATAGACACCTACGCAGGTAACGTGACACGGGCGGGCCAACATAGTTTTAATACTTTCCTGTCATATTGTATGACAGGAAAGTATTAAAAAATCAACTAAAAATAAGAAGCTATAGGTATATACCTCAGTTTCTCCACGTGGAAGTAGACAACGCACGGCTTGAATCCAATCGGCCTTTCAACTTCATGTTAGTATAAGTTAATGTAAATATAATAATACTCTTCAGAATAACAAGGAACACAAGGAACCTACACGCACTGTGCTCCTCAAACACACACAATTCGGCCCAATGTTCGCGGGCTGTGATAATGTAGAGTCCTGTAACGGTCTCTATCAAACGTTAATTATAATTTCCGGGACTGACGGTTGAACGTGTTCTCCGGGACAATGTGGCTGTACCGATTTCCCAACTTTTTTGCTATCTACTACAAGGGAGTAGGATGAAAACCACTTTGTCGGTAGGGTGGTAACTAGTTATCAAGACAAATTAAGTAAATCTCAATTTTCCCCAGGACCCATGATGACGACCTCCATGGCGCAGTGGGATGCGCGGTGGATTTATAAGACGGAGGTCCTGGGTTCGATTCCCGGCGGGGCAGATTGAGATTTTTCTTAATTTGTCTTGGTCTGGCTGGTGGGAGGCTTTCGCCGTGGCTAGTTACCGACAAAGACGTACCGCCAAGCGATTCAGCGTTCCGGTACGATGTCGTGTAGAGACCGAAAGGGGTGTGGATTTTCGTCCTACTCCTAACAAGTTAACCCGCTTCAATCTTAGACTGCATCAGTTAACATCAGGCGTGATAGTAGTCAAGGGCCAGATTAAGATTTTTCTTAATTTGTCTTGGTCTGGCTGGTGGGAGGCTTTCGTCGTGGCTAGTTACCACCCTACCGACAAAAGACGTATCGCCAAGCGATTTAGCGTTCCGGTACGATGTCGTGTAGAAACCGAAAGGGGTGTGGATTTTCGTCCTACTCCTAACAAGTTAACCCGCTTCAATCTTAGACTGCATCAGTTAACATCAGGCGTGATAGTAGTCAAGGGCCAGATTAAGATTTTTCTTAATTTGTCTTGGTCTGGCTGGTGGGAGGCTTTCGTCGTGGCTAGTTACCACCCTACCGACAAAAGACGTATCGCCAAGCGATTTAGCGTTCCGGTACGATGTCGTGTAGAAACCGAAAGGGGTGTGGATTTTCGTCCCATTCCTAACAAGTTAGCCTGCTTCCATCTTAGACTGCATCATCACTTAACATCAGGTGTGATAGCAGTCAAGGGCCAACTTGTAGTCGATAAAAAAAAATAACCATCCTTCCGTAGCCATACAATGTTTCGTTATATCTCAAATAGATAAAGTAGCGTTTATTTTTCTCGCGATGCGACTCTTATATGTCATGTTAGAGCCAATTTATACAAAGCATTAATAATTTATATACTAAAACCTATCTAGAGGTATAAGCCGTAAGAAAATCTGTTAAGTAGTCTAGTACCCCGAGAGAAGTAAGTTTTGGTAATTTATGTTTCAAATTCCTTAAATCGTAATAAAATAATCCTAATAACATCGGATTGGCTTATTTAATCTTCAATTTGTATATAGGCAGAAGTTACTTTGCCTATTTCCAAAAATAAGCGTCCTGGTACAACCGCGTCCAAAATGGTCTATCCATTTGCAAACACAAAAATACATGCGGTAAAATATTACCAACCCTTATTCGAGGCGGGGTTAAAAATATTTCGTAGAATAAGAAGTGAATTCATAGGTTTAAAATTGCTAACTCTGCGAATACAGTATTTTTTCAATAATTTTACATTAAGCAGAAAAGTTTTGAGATAAGCTTTGAAATGTGGCTATAAAATATAGCTCTTTTAGGAAGACGTAATTTGTACGAATGAAACTTAGACTATATAAAAATAACAGACGGAAAAATCGTCTTTCACATAATTTTTAAATTGTTATTTAAATAAAAAAAAGAAAGAGTACAGTAATTATGTCTCTCTGTCTGGAAGAGAATAATAATTATGTTGTGTACAATTACTGAAGTACTTTACATACTGACAATAAAATTGTGTTATTGCATGCAAAAAGCAAACATTAATGACATTATTTTTTAATTTTTAGCAACTGTTAAAAATAGCACAATGGTCTACGTTAATGTAAATCTGATTCAATAAAGATAAAAACTAAAGATTTTAATTCAGTATTTTTATTCAGACTTTGCTACATTCCATTATTTAGTTTCCGCATAAGTTTAACTGAGCTATTCGCAAAATCAGTCGTTTTTAGGAAATAAAAGCCACCAACTACGATCATCAATTACCCCAAGGGTACTGCGTTATTATGAGCGTAAATAGTTTTGTCATGTGATAACTTGGTACCTTACGGAATATAAAAACAGTCGACCTTTTTCCTTACTAATTTACTAATATTTTAAATGCGAAAATTTGTATGTATGTATGTATGGATGTTCGTTACTCTGTAAAGCAACAACTACTGAATGGATTTTGATGAAACTTCACAATA